>SNQJ01S0095455.1:32161-45304 GCA_010110895.2 Picea sitchensis | reverse complement strand
TGTCAACCAACCACAAATTGCCATGTCAGCATCGACACGTCATCGTACGGAATGTACGGCCTGCCATGTCACTGTATCATCATGCCACGTCAGCTGTACGGCCTGCCCAGTCAGCATCCTTTTTTTTTCCTGTTTGGCGATTCGAACAGATCGCGATAACTTCTCCATACGGACTCCGTTTGCAAAAATAAATATACCTCCGGAATCAGGAGAACGAGACGGACGCAATCGCACCATTTTCGTCGCAATACGAGCACTTTGAAAATTGAGCAAATTTTAAACCCCTGGTCCAGATTCTGATCAGGAACCCTCATGGTCGAACCATTACGCATATTGGACCATAGGGTCCGACAACTCAAGAATCATCTAGTAGACAAAGTTAAGGTCCAATGGGACAAGTATAGCCTAGGATCTACTACTTGGGAGGATGCAAAGACCTTACGAAGAGATCATCCCTCACTTTTGACCACCTTGGGAATATGTTTCTCGAAGTTTGGGTGTATGTAATGCCACCTTTTGACTTAGACAACTAGAATTACTTAAGGCCTAATCGTCTTTATTTTCTATTCACTGTGAAATTATTAATGATACACTTGAACTTTTAAGACATATGAACCTATGTGAATGTCAATTCTATGAATGTTTAACGTTATTTGAATTATGATGGATATTATGAAATCTATTTCTAACTTTAAAATGTTGACATTTAAATTTGTTGGTACGTGGATACCGGATTGAGATTATGATTAAATGCATTTACATGATGATAATGCATGGATATGTATGGGTTTGTGTTATAGACTAATCTGCAGGTCAATAGGCTATGAAATAGCAAGATAATAATGATGATAAAAGGTTGATGTGGTGAACATTGACCAGGAAACAGTATGGTATGAATCTTGTATGTAAAATTATATTGGTTCAAATGCATTGCTATGATGTGTATACAAGTGCAGGTTTTTCAGGTGGTGAGACTGCCTAAAACTGAATATATGATGACAAAATTTAGAGCAACACAGTGCCACTTTATGTTCCATAGTAGGGTATGGACCCTAGTCCTATTAGGAGGGGTGGATGCATTTCCCATCGTGTATCCTCTGAAACCTGGAGTCATGGGAGGATGGTGTTATCTCACGCTCCCCTAGACGTGTGATGATGACTGTCATTTGCCTGCTGGGGAAGCTTGGTCAAGAGAGTTGACACTTCTTCTTACGGGTTCTATTTGGAGTTAGGTCAATATAGTTGATGATCCAAGATAGTCCAGCAGAGGAAGGATAGGGATGGAAGATGGAAGTAAGTTAGGGAGGAAGGATGAATAGAAGTAGTTGAAAGTGTGTGGGGTTTCGCCTTATAGAAGAATTTCTTGATTTCCTCTTTTTGAGAAAAAAGTTATATATATGTATTTTTATATTTACTTAGTTAAACTACAATTATCTAAGTGAATGTTGTTTGTGCTAAATTATTGTAATTGAGGAATTTCGTGAACATTTTTAATAGTTTACTATCTTTTATGAAATGAATGGTCTTGTTGATTGGATTGGATGCATACAAGAATTACTTTAGGTGTGATAATTATTTTCATTAGTACATGTACGAGTCTTGTATGTGCTAGCTACACATGCATGCCTTGCACATGTACACTAGTATGTGTAAGTGTTTTAAATTGATGATGTTGTTTATTTGATGTGGGTGTATGAATCATGTGTCGTTACCCTTGTATTGTAAATTACTCTAACTTCGGGACGAAGTTTCTTGAAGGGTGGTTGTATGTAACAACCAAAATCAATTAATTTTTATCATAGTTTTTTAATTATTTATTTTAAATTTAATTAATTATTAAAATATATTAAATCATACTTTTATTATTTTATTATTAAAGGGTGGGTGAAGTAATTAATGGGGAGATAAGGTTGTTGGGGAATTAATATGGGGATAAGGTTGTTGGGGAATTAATGAGGGGGATTTGAGAGAAGAGGGTAAGGAATAGAGGGGGGACTTGGAGAGGGGTCTCATTTTGCATTGGAAATTTCTGCAAGGGGTGAAGGAGGAGGAGGAAAAATGGGAGAACAGAGAATTTTGGAAACTCTCACATGGCACTGTTGTTGTTGGGAATTTTGGTCTCAGGGCCCAGGAAACCGCAAGGATTCCTGGAGCTAGGGAGCCAGAGAGGATATTCCTAGTTGGTTGGGAGGTTAATATTCAGTTTGGGCAGTTGGGCAGGATCATCAACCACCAGGAAAGGGGCTAAATCAACTAAGCTACAGGTTGAGGTAGATACTTTATGAATTTTACTAGTGATTTGTTGTCATTTTATTGTTGTTGATTATTATGTTGTTAGCATGTTGTTACGTTGTTATTATGATGTTAGTATGTTGTTTTTGTTATGATATTAGTATGTTTCTATGTTGTTAATATGCTATTTTTATTAGCTTGTTGCTTATTATCATGTTGTTGTCGATTATTATGCTGGTAGAAATAAAATAAAGAAAGGGAAATAGTGAACTAAATTGAAATTAAGATCTTACATTCCCGAACTCTTAACATAGATCAAAGTTTGGAAAACTTTGCTTATGTAAGAGACTTTGTGAAAATGTATGCAACTTGATCTTCAGTTGATCCAGGAGAATCTCCACATATGGAATTATTACTTTGCACACCATGGAGAAGATCATTAAAATGTTGATTAATGACATGTGACAAACAATGATTACTGATTCATTAAAATTGTAACAATGATTAATACATAAATGAGTGTGAGAAGCTCATGTATTATTCATTCAAATTGGAAAAATTATTAATACTTGAAGAGAGTAGGAATAACACATGTATTTTTCATTTAATTTGTAAAAAGAGGAAATTAGTTGTATGAAAATCCTCCTCACAACTAGTTTTTCTATTCTCAAGAAAAGGATGAGAGTCTCACAGGTTGGTTTGGGATTCTTCCTCATTTTATCACAAGTGGTTTCCTAGTCTCAAGGGGAAGTTAATGGTCTTATAGGTTGGTTGAGATGCTTTCTCATTTTTTTCCTTGATTTTTTATTTAGATCCTAAATTTGTGGATCTTGTCTCCTTGAATTATGGAGAGAGAGAGAATATATAAATTCCTTATGTAAGCATTGTGGAGGAGGCCCCCTTTAGGCCCCTCAGAGAGAGAGCTTTGCATGGTGAGGAATGTAGTCCTTCTGGTGTCTGAAGGAATGTCACTTATGTGAGGGCTTTAAGTTCTTTGTGTAATAGAAGGTTGCTCTGGGTTTCATCCTTGTATGGAAAATGTGCCACATTTTGTGAGAAGGTTTTAGCCCTTACTAAAGGAAGGATAATAAAGTGATTTGTATTCCAAGTAGATCTGAATATGTAGACACAAGATTCTGGTGAACTTCATTAACACATGGGTGTCAAATTATATTTGTGGGTTTTGATTACATTCTCGCTTGATTAAGTAGATATTTAATTACACATATGCACATAATTATGACAATTTTTATCACATTCATATGCAATGCTTAATGATTATTTGTTCATGTTCACATGTGATTAAGCGTTAGTAAAATATCATCGTCATAGAATTTTGGTAGAGAAATATCTCATAGAAATTCATGAATCAAGTGGTATCAAAGAAGGTCTTGCCAGTTTTGCATATTGTGAATATAATCATGGGGAAAGCAAAGAAGCAAGCATGGCTTCATGAGCCTGAAGAAATCAACCAGACCATTCAAGCAGAGAACATTGAATTGAGGAGGTTGCTACAAGAATCAGAAGAAGAAAATAACAAACTATGATTGAAGCTACAATATATGGAGGAGAAAGTTGGAGAATTCTCCACGATAAAGGAAGCAAAAATTCTATATGAGCCTAAACAAACTTGTGGCCATGACAGGTATATCAGTTATGGTTCTTGTTATGAAAATACTAATACTTGCACATATTTTTAGATAATAGAGGATGCGCTTTAGACACCAGGTAAGTAAGGTGGTTTCCTAGAATCCTCATCTACAGCTTCATCTGACCAAGTGGAGTAGTTTGCCAAACTTCAATAAGATGACCAAGTGTCACAAACAAGAATGGAGGTAAATAATTCTCCCTGTTCAATTCCTTCCCTTATTAATGATGATGCCTATTTTGGAGTTTTTGAAAGGCACACCAAAGGCATTGGATTGAAATTGTTGAGGAAGATGGGGTATAAAGGAGGAGGTCTTGGTATTGATGTCCAAGGCATCATTCAACCATTGGAGATTGAAGGAAGACCTTCATATGTAGGATTGGGTTATGGTGAAAGAGAATGCTCAAAAGCAGCAAAAGCAAAGGATTCTTCAAGAAAAGAGTTGAGATCATCACCAACACCATCTAAGAAAAATTATAGCACATCACTTTCTCAAAGTGATATATCTAGCACGAGATTCTGAAGGAAATCAATGTCTCCTTGAAAATCTTGGGACAGTAAGAGCATTGCAAAATACTGAAAAAGGAAAGCTCCTTACAGTGAAGGTGAGAAGGACATGAAGTCACACAACTATTGAAGTCATTTCCAAATGAGTGGTCATTGGATCAGGAAATGTTGGAAGCTTCACCCTAAGCTTCGTCGCATAAGCAAGAAGCTCATACAAGATCCTATGCAGTTGGAGGCTTGTTCCAAGTGGATCCTCCTTAGTTGGAAAAAAATGGCCAAAAATAAAAGTGCCCAGAATTTGACAAAAATAGCACCAAGTTGAAGAGCTCGTAAAGAGCTTTCCAACAACATGAAAATGGCCTCAAACGGACTTCGGATGCAAAAGTTATGGCCATCTGAAATTTTCAGCAAACAGGTAAATCTAGTGAAGTCCATACAGAATTGACGTCAGCATGCTAATGTGGCAGCACCATAGGCTACCACATCTTTAGCAGATTTTTCCTTTTCAGGGGTCCAAATGGACCAATAAAAATGTTCCATGTGGTAGTACGAAGGATGGCATGGCGGTATGGCAGACGATGTGGCAAAGTGACTGGGAAGTATGGGAGATGATGTGGCACTAACTAGGCCATTGATTAGGTAGTACAATGAATGATGTGGTGCTAATGTAGGCATTGATTGGTTCGCTGACTAGGAAGTACAGAAATGATGTGGCATGTTGACTAGGTCGGTGACGTGACAATACGACGGATGACGTGTCTGTTGAATGGGATGTACGGTGGATGATGTGGCACTAATGCAAGTGTTGACTGAGTTGTTGAAGGGGCATCATATGCTAACTGAATAAGAAATGTGGCGTTGAAAGTGAGGTTGAATGGGATCCACATGGGCCAATCACAGGTTGCCACGTGGCATCCTGAATTTACCAATGAAGGTTGGTATCCGAAAAGTCAAAATTGAAAAAAAAAACGGCCACTGGACCGGTTGGTAATCAACACAGTTCTTTGAAACATCACAATTGGAAGCTGGTGGGAATCACGCCCAGGTCCATGGTGGGTCAAACTCCACTGAATTTTTAAAATTGGCTGGAAGTTTGTTGACACGTTAAACATAGCAGATGGTTCTTAAACAACAATCAAACATTGCAACAAACGTGCCAAAATAGGGTTCTGCAGGTTTGAACCATAGACCTCTACCAACCAAATGCCTAAACTTACCTCCACCAACAGACAGTTTTATAAAGTCCGTCGGGCTTTCATTATTTAAGCCATATTTTTTTCACCTGTCAAGGAAAAGGGGGATTTGCACGCCAAGTTTTTGGCGTTTTTTTTAGTGCACAGATGCATTAATTGCAGTGTACAGACTGTTGTGGCATGGATTTCGAGGCAGGGAGCCCAGGAGGAGTCTAGAAGTGACAGTGATGGACTCGTAGGAAATTAGGGTCATTTTTGGACAATTTTTTGAGTCGGATTCAATGGTGCAATCAGAATTTGGATCTGAACAACGAAATGTGAGGGCTATGGTCGAGACCATGACTGTTTGGCATGTTTTTGGAGGCAGGGTTGCACCTTTCAGAACAGGGTTGAGTTTACAGTCAAAATATGCAGAAAGATGAGACAGACATATTGGTGCTATGTTTTTTGAGATTTGAGTAGCTGGTTGAGCGCCTTGGCATGAAAGACAATGTAAGTTTCATGCATTTATGATTTTTACCTCTTTTTGGAATTTGCAAGAGGGTGAATGTATGTTGCAGATTATGGTGATCTTTGAGTGTTGCAGCAAGGCAGCAAGATCTGAATTATTGCAGGAAATTTATTGTTTGAGCCTTGCACACAAACCGAGACAATACGGTAAGAGGCCATTTTGACACTTCGACAAAAAGTAGCCACGTTTACAATCAAAAGTCTCATAATTGTGAGACGAGTGTGATGATAATGAGTATCTTGCCTTGAAATTGATGTAAAAGGTTGTGATTAACCACTCTTAGGTGATGATGAGAGTGAAGACATTTTGATATATGCCTAAACTTTGTTAATCCTTGTTTGGCAATATTGTAGTGGGTCTTGTAGCCATTGTTGAGTGAGAGGCATTATTTTTTTTAAGGCCTGTTTTGGAAATCATTGTAAACTTGTCCATGAGTGTTTTATAAAATCTTGGAAAAGATGGTATTGATTTGAACTTTTCAAAATTATGATCATGTATTGTCAGCTACAGATTTGCATTGATGCAAGTGTTGGCATCGACATCCTCATTATGAAGTACAAAGGTGAAGGAGAAGAAGGGTGCAGCCTTTCAAAAACATTTGTTATACAGATCAAGGAATCAACTGCAATTTTCATTTATACAAGTGTTGGCATTGGCATCCTCATTCTGAAGTAAAAAGGTGAAGGAGAAGAAGGGTGCAGCCTTTCATAGACATTTGTTATTCAAATTGAGTAGTGAGAAAGTGCGTCATGGAATGTAAGACTCTTCCTAGAAGTTGGTTGTGGATATTCAAGTTTCTCTGTATACTTTTGGAGGAAAAAAAGTTCTTTTTGTGGGGAGGTATGATCTAGGACGATCTCCACACAAGGAATTATTACTTTTCACACCATGGATAAGATCATTAAAATGTTGATTAATTACATGTGACAAAGAATGATTAAGTATTCATTAAAATTGTAAAATAGAGTAATACTTAAATGAGTGTGAGAAGCTCGTGTCTTATCCATTCAAATTGGAAAAATTATTAATACTTGAAGTGAGTAGGAATTACTCATGTATTTTTCATTTAATTTGTAAAAAGGGGAAAACAGTTATATGAGAATCCACCTCACAACTAGTTTTTCTATTCTCAAGAAAAGGATGAGAGTCTCACGGGTTGGTTTGGGATTCTTCCTCATTTTATCACAAGTGGTTTCCTAGTCTCAAGGGGAAATTAAGGGTCTCATAGGTTGGTTGAGATGCTTTCTCATTTTTTTTCCATGAGTTTTTATTTAGATCCTAAATTTGTTTTCCATGAGTTGTTATTTAGATCCTAAATTTGTGGATCTTGTCTCCTTGAATTATGGAGAGAAGGAAAATATATAAATTCCTTATGTAAGCATTGTGGAGGAGGCCCCATTTAGGCACCTTGGAGAGAGAGATTTGCATGGTGAGGAATGTATTCCTTCTAGTGTCTAAAGAAATGTCACCTATGTGAGAGCCTTAAGTTCTTTGTGTAAGAGAAGGATTTTCTAGGTTTCATCCCTGTATGGAGCATGTACCACATTTTGTGAGAAGATTTCATCCCTTGCTAAAGGAAGGATAAAGAAGTGATTTGTATTCCAAGTGTATCCAAATATGTAGCCAGAAGATTCTGGTGAACTCTTTTAACACATGGGTGTCAAATTATATGTGTGAGGTTTGATTGCATTCTTGCTTGATTAAGTAGATATTTAATTACACATATGCACATAATTATGACAATTTTTCTCATGTTCATATGCAATGATTAATGATTATTTTCTCATGTTCACATGCGATTGAGCGTCATTAAAAGATCATCATCGTAGAATTTTGGTAGAGAAAGATCTCACAAAAATTCACTGATCATCTGTAGGGAAAAATAGCACTTCAATTACTTCTTCATGAACGAGATTTTTATTGAAGTGCATGTGTAGCTCAATGTGTTTGTTGCATTGATGTTGAACTAGATATTTGGAGAGCTTGATGGAACTTTGATTTTGGACCCAGAGGCTTTCTGAATGTTGTTGCTGGAATCCAGACTCTAAAATGATATGTTGAAGCCACAAGGATTCCTAACTTTCATTAGTCATTGCTCGATACTCTCGTTATGTTGAAGAAAGAGCAACAGTTTATCGTTTCTTACAATCCCAAGTGGCAGGTCCTGAACCAAGGCTGAAAACATAACCTACAATATAAATTTGATCATCAGGGTCACCATCCCAATCTAAATCAGTGAAACCAAGAAATAAAGGATTCTCCCCTAAGTTGTAATGTATCCCAAATTGAATTGTACCTCGAACATACCAAAGTATCCTTTCAGTTGCTTTCCAATGGATCTTATGGGGTGTTTTCATATTCTGGGAAACAAGACCAAAAACAACGGAAATATCAGGATGAGTATGAGTCAAATATAATATGATACCAACTAAATGATTGTACAAAGTGGAATCAACTTTGGGAGAAGTATAGATGGTAGAAAGTTTGACTCTAGATTGGAAGGGATAAGGGGATGGTTTAGAATCTTCCATGTGAAATCGATGAGGAAGGTCACATGCATACTTAGACTAGGAAAGAAAGACTCATTCCTTGGTTTGCAATACTTGGAGGCCAAGGAAATAATGCAAAAATCCTGAGTCTGTCATTTCAAATTTCTTCTTAAGGTTGGTTTTCACATCGTTTAAAAGTTTAGGGTCACTACCAGTGAGGATAAGGTCATCAACATAAATAAAATTTGTTATGATATGCCTTCCTACTTTCTTGGTATAGAAAAGGGTCAGAATGACATCTAGAAAATTTGGTTTCAAGAAGAAAGTTGTCCATTTTGGCATGCTAAGCTCGAGGAGATTGCTTAAGACCATAAAGAGATTTCTTAAGGCAATAAACAAGTCTTGATTCATTCTAGACATATCCAGGAGGTTGTTCCATGTACATTTCTTCTTGAAAATACCCATGCAAGAAGGTGGATTTAACATCCATGTAATGGACCTCCCAATTATGTGAGGTTGTGAGGGATAGAACAAGGGGGATGGAATTCATTTTGGTGACAAAGGAAAAGATTTCATTATAGTCAATGCCTTCAACTTGAGATAACCCTTTTGCAACTAATTGGGCCTCGTGTCTTTCAACACTTCCATCTGATGCATGCTTAATTCTATACACCCATTTACATTTGATAAGTTTTCTTCCTTTTGGAAGTGGTAGAAGATCCCAAGTATCATTTTCCATTAAATAACAATACTCTTCATTCATTTCTATATCCTAATTTGGATGGCATGAAGCTTCTGCAAATGTCTCTAGATCATGAGTCTCTGAAACTTGAGCCAAAAGAGAGGAGGCTTGTTGGAACTGTGAACTTGTTCGACACTGATCTGAAGGATCAACGGCAACATCACCAACTACTTATAAGGCTTCCATATTCTTAAAAAAATTGGACTTCACATGATCATATTTCCTACAAAAGTTGCAATGTCTATTAGTCTTCTTATTTTTAGATTTTGCTCCTTTGTCACCATTAGGAGCGAAAGTTGTTTGAGTGGGTTTAGGACCCTTATTTTGCTCATTATTGTGGTGAGGATGTTGCTTGTTGTAATTCTTGTATTTATATTTCTTCTGAGCCACTAAGGCTTTGTTGGAGGTATCTGCAGTGATGATCACTCCAAGTTGCACAAGTTTATCTTTCTCTCTAATCAAAGCATCACAAAAAGACTCAAGAGTCATATCTTTATAGGCACTCAATAGAACATATCTAGTAACATAAAAGGTAGATACAAAGATAGAATATGCACTACCAAGCTTAGAAAGGACAATATAGATGCATCGGTCTTTTTTCATATCTATTTTGTAGTCTATACATAAAATTATAAGTGTTTTGAACTTAGATAAATAATCCAAGAAAAATCATTAGGACTCAGAGGCTTCAATAATATTTTGTTTACCAAACACAGCTTCGAGATTATTCCAAATGCATCAGGAGCATCAATTCCTTGAAGGTGAAACTTTAAATCATGGGAGATGGACATTCCGATTATTCCATATGCTCCATCACTCTTACTATCCCATTTGACTTTCATTTCATTGTCAATGGGTTCTATTTCTTTCCCAAGGTAATCCGGTACAATACTTTACTTCTTAATACATATTCCATATGGGATTTTCATGAGAAGTAGTTAGTAATCGTAAGCAAAAAATCGCTGGGAGATTCCATATTAAAATATGCAATAAAAAAAAATGATATTGATGGTCTGGATGGAAAGATCTTGAAAAAATAGGTTGTTTAAAAAAAACGACACTAAAAACAAACTTCGGATGTGAAAGTTATGCCCTTTTGAAAAAAGGCATAAATGGTAACCAAAGAGCCACATGGCAAGTATAAGTTGGTCCACATGGTGATACCCCTCCTTCTAATAACCTCACTTTTACAAATAAGTTTCTTATGAAGTGAAACACTTTTATAGAATAAACGGGGATCACTTTTACAATGAAGTTAATTTATAAATGAAAGTTGCATGCAAAATAAATAACATTAAATAAAATATTAAAGATACTTATAGTGATTCACTTTTATAATTCAAGTGAAATACACTTTACAATGTTTGCATGAACTTTTTCAGAAAAAAAGTAACAAAAAACTTATTTGAACTCAAGACCTCTTACTCAATAAAACAACTTTTAACCAAGTGAGCTAGTGCAAAACACATTATATTATTAAGAAGGAGGATTGGGAGTGATGTTGTTGTTGGTTTTGTTGTGGAAAACGGCCTTGGAGAATGTGCTCAAAAGAAAATATTTTCATACAAGAAAAAAAAACCGCTTCTTGATGACAACAAGGGTTAGATCTTGGTTAGTTTTCCCAGAAAATGCAAGCTTTTCCTCTATTTATGATTTACCAAGATCGCACAGAGTGCATGGAAAAGAGCATATGTAGACAAGAAAACCCTTTCTGCTATGTTTATGATTTTCCGAGATTGCACAAAGTGCATTTGAAGACTTAAATGTGTCCTCTATTCACTCTGAAAATTTTCTCATTGAAAATAAACTAAAAAAAAGTTATACAAAAAATGCTAAGATGACTCATTTGAAGGAGCCAAACCAAGGATCATCTGCTCTAATACCAAATGTTATGGACCGAGTCCTTAGAATAGCATAATAAACCAAAGTACATACAATGTACAGAATATATGAACATGGAGCACAACTCTCAAATACATAATAGACATGAGATACCTAATAATTCCTTATATAATAGGAGAACCTCCTCCAAATAACCCCAATACATTTATATATCCAAATCCTTAATACTTCCCCTCCATAATGGCTATATTGACTAATATATATATACATATTCGCAATTATTGAACACATGGTCCCTTTATTATATTGAGCCTTATTACATATGCATTTACCCCATTACATATACATTTAACCCCATATATGTCCCCCTTCAAGTCATATCACTTTATGCCTACCATCTCTAGCTCTAATCGCTTTCCCTATGTCCACCTACAACATGTGCTCAAAATCCCAAAAATGTCTATCATCCTCTACCACTTCCTCTACTAACCAAGTGCTAACATGATCTAAACACCTAAAATAAACGGGTCAACATGCATAGACCACCCCTATTTACTCAACCTTGAGTCAATTCTAACTTGCCTCACACCTAACTATTTCCAAATACATATCTATATTCTAGTGAATTGTAGTTGAATACATATCAACTACAATGTGAAGCTTCTATAAGCCATGATATTTTTTCACTACAATTGAATGAAATTGTCAAAGTTTTTTCTTACACTACCCTAGATTCCTAGAAGATTGTATCTAGTTACTCATCAACACTCCAGATTTCATCTTAGATTTGTGCTCATTGTGTTGGATCAATGGTGAGATCCATTTGTTGTTGTAATCATTGCATTTGTTTATAAAATTATTGTGCATGTAGCTCCATGTCCTTAATAATGCTCATCCAATTATGAATGGTGGATTGGATGAGCATGGCCTTCTTAGTGGTCACCTAAAGTTCGATCTTAGGATATTTGTAATACCCATGTTTCCCCCAGCTTGTAAATGTAACTATATTTTGATAAAAGGGTAGTGTAAATATTTACACTACTAGTGTAAAAAGGAAAGTGTTGCATAATTTTTTAAGGGGTTTCCAAGGTAGATCGTGATGCATGAGAGGAAATCAAGGAGGAAATTTTCCCTTGCCAATTTAATAATCAAGAAAAATCCAAATTGCCCATTTTTCTCGAATTATGGTTGATGGAGGGAGTAGGTAGATGAACTATCAGCTTCCCACATTTATGAAAAAGAATTTGTGTTGTACCAAAACTAACTTGTCTCGGAAGTATGGGCAGAAAAGTACCCATCTAGGGGATTCTGGACTGACCCACGAATTGGGGGATTTAACCCACGAAAAATCTTACTGAAGAAGCCAAGAGACAAGGAAAAATTATTTGAATTTATGAGTGGAACGAACTGATTAACAGACTGAATACAATAAACATAAAAATATGGAGAACAACACAAGTATCCAGTGAACAATATCTTCTATTGAATAAATAAAATAGGATGAAACTATAAAACTACATAACTAAAAACAACTTGCTCGAATGGTGGTAGCTATCTTCGAGAAGAGATGTGGTTGATACATGCATCTGTCTAACAAGAATGATTACAATGAGGCTCCAAAGGCCTTTTTAACATTACTCATGAATGCCAAAACCCTAGACATCCAAAAACCTAACCCTAGGAGATGAAACGCCAAAAGTTATGTGGGCCCCGATGGGTAAGTTGGTACCTCAACTTCTTGGTTTTGTAACTTTTGCATACAACCTATGTTTTAGGCGTGTGATATCCCATTAGAAAGGTCTTTTCGAGAACTACACATTATGTCATCAAACTCTGACTCCATTTATAAGTTGACTATGGTAAGACAAAAAAACATTGTTTAGGGCCCCAAAACAACCCTGGAAGTAAAGAAAGATGTGTTGACATGAAAACATCCAAAATAAGCCAGTTAGATTAGGTGGGAGGCCACCAGTCTCTGC
>SNQJ01S0095455.1:20628-32151 GCA_010110895.2 Picea sitchensis | reverse complement strand
TGACGACATTTCTTTGGCTATCAGTTTGGGGGTAAAAAGTAGTGGATTTAGTGAGCTTGGTGTCCAACAGTGACCAGAGACTCGACCAAAATATGTGGAGGAACATGTTGTCCCGATCGGAGATTATGGTCTATGGTATCCAAAAATGGGCCCACACTCATTCAAAGAAGATATTGGTAGTATCTGTCGCTACGATGTTCTTCTTGCAGGATGTGAGGATGTCCATCTTCGAAAACCAATCAACTACCACAAATACACAATCATTTCCTTGCTTGGTGGATGGAAGGCCAGACATGTAATCCATTGAGATGGATTCCCAAAGCTTCTCGAGAGTAGGAATAGGGGTGTATAAGCCTTGCTTCTTGATGGTTGGGTTGGAAATGGCATAGGAAGTGCAAGATCTGATATACTTGTTGATGTCCTCTCGAAGTTTTGGCCAATTAAAAATTTTTTGTAGAACGACCAAAGTTTTCTTCACACCAAAATGTCATGCCATCCAACTGTAGTGAGCCTCCCAAATCATCTTTTCCCACTCGCTTGCAGTAGCAAGGAGATGGCCATATGGCATAATAGTCTGTCCTGAATGTGAAAATTGATGACATTCGCTCATGTACCCAAGAGTTGATAGGTGGTGGCGAAGTTTGGATCTTATTGATAAAGTTGGGGCCACTCATATTCCTCATGTCCACAAGAATGGAGCACGGTGGTGAGTGCAACCATGGGAGGTTGATTGAGGTAGTCAATGACATGATTTGTGCTACATGTATTATACTTGATGTTGAGATGGAACTATTGCAGGTAGGTGGACCACTTCTAATGGCAGTCGTTCTGCAACTTCCCTTGTGTATGTATGAACTATAGAGGCTTGTGATCACTGTGGATCATTGTCTCCTTTTTTAGAATGTAATGTTTCCATTAACAACATTCTTGTACAATGGAATACATTTCCTTGTCATAGGTGGGGTATTTCGAGACAGTATCTGAGAGTCTCTCACTATGGTATGCTACCAGATGACTGTGTTGAGTGAGAATTACACCTACAACATAGTCATATGCATTAATCTCAATATTGAACGGTTGTTGTAGATCGGGTAAGGAGAGTACTAGAGTTGAGCACAAGCGATGCTTCAGATCATCAAATTCTTAGTGTTGTTCCTACCCGCATGTAAACTTTCCCTGTCACTGACCTTGGTCACTTGGCTAAGGGCCCATGAAATATGGGAGAATCCCAACACGAACCTTCGGTAGAAGTTTTCCATTCCCAAGGATCTTTGAAGCTTGGTTACTGTGGTCGGGGCTGGCCATTCACAGATGAATTGGATCTTAGTTGGATCAACATGTACCCCATGCTCATCAACAATGTAGCCCAAGTATTGGACCCTATTCATGCCAAAGGATCATTTTTCCAAGTTGGCATTTAGCTTGTGTTGTTGCAGAGTGCTCAAAACCTACTGAATATGTTGCATGTGCTCCTCCCAAGTTCTGTTGAAGATTAGGATTCCATCCAAATATACCACCAAAAAAGAGTTGGTAAAGGGTCTCAATACATCATCCATCAACCTCATGAAAGTGGTTAGTGCATTGGTTAAGCCAAAGGGCATGACCAACCATTTGAAGAGACCTTCTTTAGATTTGAAAGTTGTCTTCCATACATCAGTGGGTTCGATGGGAACATGGTGGTAGCCAGACTTAAGTTCAAGCTTCTTGAATAACTTATCCCCATTGAGTTGGTCAAGAAGGTCATCAATTCTGGGAATTGGGTACCGGTTTCTGATTGTGATTTTGTTTAATGCTCTATAATCAATGCAGAGTCACCAAGTCCCATATTTCTTCTGCAACAGTACAATCGGGCTTCTATAAGGGGAGGATATGGGTTTGATGTGCCCCTTTTTAAGCAGCTCTTGGATATGATGCTTGATTTCATCACTTTCCATCAACAAGCGACAATAAACTAGTCCATTAGGTAGAGGTGCACTGGGGGTTAGATCAATTGGATGCTTGACTTGGCAGTGTGTCAGTACCCCGGTGGGTGAGGAGACAATGTATTTGTACTCATCCATGATCCCATCCACTTGCTTTTGTTGCGAAGAGAGGATTTGTGTAGAGGCCATGGATGTGGCAACGACCTTCTTCTTACTATGAGCATGGATCACAAAGAAGATGAACTTCCAGATCTGTGAAATGACCTTACTACATTGCTTAGCGGAGATTAAATACATAGCGGTAGGCAATGATACCTCTGGTATCATGTACAATTGTCTACCCAGAGTTATCTCCCTCTCTCCCTTATTTCAAATATTAATAAAATATCGGAGACCTTGTAAACYTGGGTGCAATCTCCAAAAATATGTAATATAATATTATATATTTTAAATGAGTTTTTGTGATATTGACACGTAATAAAGCACAAACCCTCTTTACCATTTTCGATTTAATATTTAATGCGAAGTCATGTGTAAGCGTGGACCCTTCGGGAGTTCGGAGCTTCAGGACTCTGGGATGTTGGGGAAGATAGAGCGTAGGAGAAAAAAAACCGAAGGCCGAACCTATTTTTCCTGTATCCCAACATTATTATAAATTTAAGTGGAATCAATTATATTATATGACGATATAATAAATTATAAAGGTACAATATGAGTGGGATCCTCTCCAGAACTCCAACGTTTGGGAGATTTGGGTTCATAAAAGCCTGATGTGGAATCTTCGTCAAATTCTGGAGGCTTGGATATTAATGTGTATTGATAATCCTAAGTTCCCCTTTGATATAAATTAATCATATTATAATATAATTAAATACAATTACATTATAATACAATTAATAAAAGGATAATTTGTGGTTGAGTATAGTTAATCATATTTCCCAGTAAATAAATAAATATGCATATATTTAGATATATGTTAAATTACGTGAAAATGTGGCATGGAGGAATTGAATTATATACCTTAATTAAGGTTAATCAACTTAAGTAGATTATGGAGAAATTATCATCATTGTGTTATAATATAATTACTCATGATTATCATATGAGTAATTTATTGAGTTAGTGTTAAACTACTTCTAAGAGAGAAAATAGAAAGTAAAGACTTCAATAATTATCGGGCCATGGGAATTAGGTTAAGAGAAAAATTTATACCCCATCCCTTAAAAAGGTTTAAGGGGGAAGGAGCCCTAACCTACCCTTATTTTTCAATAACTTTCTTTTCTAGAAAATACCCCATCCCTTAACTTTCTTTTCTTAGAAAATAACTTTCTTTTATTAGAAAGATTTAAGGGGGAGGAATCCCTACCCTACCTTATCTAGTATAGCATGACTCAAACACTAAGTTTGAATGGGTCGGAGAATAGTCACAAGACTAGTTTACCAKGGATAAGATGAGCCTATTGATAGTGTTTACTGTCGCAAGGAGATTACCTGCATAAGATTCTTGAGGAGAAGGATTGCAAATTGAAATTTTGTTGGGAAATTACTCAACAAAAAAAAATTGAATCATGTTGGATTGAAACAAAGAATCATATCGCTTCTTCGGGGGAATGATAGCCACTCCTACAGGAGTGGGATTATGATGATAGGCGCTAATAGAAAGACTTGGATGTGAATGAACTGAATAGTTTGCAAGGTTTCCTACAAATGTGGGCTTATGAAGCCTTTGGTAATCATAATTGATTTTTAAATAAGATATTAGGCCTTGTGAGTATATTTCCCCATGTCTAGAAGCCTTATGGAAATATGTCAGGTCAACTTACTTGTATTGTCTTAATTGAAACCTGTTATTGGGATAATTCCCTTTTTGAAAAATACAAAGGAGTTCGATGGACTGAGGACAACCCTCATGGAAGAAGACTATAGGCATGGGTAAAATTCTTGTTGCATATAGACTTATTCTAGTCTATCATTGAATGTAAAATATGGTGATGTCATAGATCATATAGTTAGTGGTGATTTGAAATTATAGCAACATAAGTAAGATGTTGATGATATTGATTGTATATCACACTATGAGGATAACATAGAATGGTTAATGAAATGTTGATCCCAAATGTGGTAAAGGAAATATTGGGGCACTTCTAGATGACCAATGGGTCAGGATTACATCGAGAGGTGGATGGTATCCATATAGATAAGACTTGGTATATGCAAGTAGTAGTGAGCGGGAATCTAGAAAAGGATTCCCTTGATAAAAAGGTATGTTGACCAAAAATGAATTGAGGCATGAAGAAGAGAATAGAAGTGGTTATCTTACTTCCTTGGTTAATACAATAACTACCCATCTGAATTATGATTTATGGAAGGTTTTTACAGTAGAAAGGCAAAAAGTGGCCCTTGTTGGTTTTTTCCATGTAGAGAGGGCAGCATTAGTATGAATTATGGTTGTGAGATTAGTCATATGATTGACTGAAATATCTCACTAAATAACACTAATATTAAAACTAAAATATCAATGTGAATGAATGAGGTAAAAAGGGTGCAAGTAATGCACCTACATATATACAAATATATCTATACATGTTTAAAAGAATAATATGATTGTCTGATCAAGTAGGATGTGAGTTAAGATGTGTACTTACCATATCTGAGAAATGTCATGGATGCATGGTTAACCCTATGTTGGAGGGTCTGATTATATCGACGAAATAATAGCTTGAGGAGGATGTGTCCCATTTCCTCGGGAAAAGCTAGAATAAATTGTTGAAAGAATAAATGAGCAGGGAGGCCATGTTGTCATGATAAAAGGCGACATGATTATGCCTGTGAGGATTGCATGAGAATGATTGTGGAAAATAATGAATTAAATGATGTTAAAGTAAAGATGCATGTGAGATGTAAAGTACACCTATGGTAAACACGCATAGGCTTATGATGATGCATGTGGTTAAGTGCATTATGAATGTAATTTAACATAACAATGAATATGTGTGGATGAATAATATGGATGCATAATAAAGATGCATGCTTATATCCCTTGTGGAATTTTGAGTAAACCTATGAAATAATGAAGTTAAGGACACTCTAGATAATGATGGGTGTGCAATGAAATAGTTGCATGTTGAAGGAGTTCCCTATGGAAGAACTGTGTAAAGTCTTTGTCCAGAGAAGAGAGTCACAACCTTAATGATTGCTAAGAATTGGGAAGTGGGACTTAATCCTATCTACATAAGAATCTTGGATTACATTCTAAAACATAATGCATGAATGAAAGACTAACAAATGAATACTGAACATTCTAATAACTAGATAGTAATGTGCAGAATTCACACGTTCATAATTCATTGTGAACAAAAATATTACTATAACCTATTGAATTATCCAAGATGCTTAAGATGAACCTAACCAAGACTACTCAAGGAAAAGAGTAGAAATATCCCAGCATGGAGTAGATTACAAAAGCAAAGAAGGAGAAAAGGAGGAATATGTTTCTCACTTTAAAACTCTGAAATTACTTAACAGAGTTGTAATCCTTAAAAGAATAGTTGTGGGAACAATTACAACTGGTGAAAGAAAAATGAACAAACAAGCATAAACTTGGTTAAATCCATGAATGTGTAAAGGCAGTGAGGCCTTGGGAATAGTTCAGTTAAGCTGAAAATTCTAGACCATGTAGAAGGAGTTGGAAAGAGGGAAGAGTCTCTTAAATCCTTTTTCTTGTTGTGTATTTTGTTTCTCTAGGATGATAAGATGATATGTTGTGGTGTGTGAGTGTTTTAGCATTAGAATGGTGATAAATGTGTGATTGTAGAGACAGGTAGAGACTTGATTATGTTTTCACTCATGAAAACATTGAGGGTAATGTGACACGGTGCATAAAGATATGTTGGGGCATATCTAAAAATGATTTACTGATTTAGATACATATATTTCAGTTAACATGATGGATGACATGATTTGGAATGTGATAATGCATTTTTTGTGTAGGAAACGATTGGATTTGTTGGGAAAGGACAGTTGCCAATGGTAGATAACCTCTGGTAAAGGATAAATGAAAGAAGGTTGTTGTTGAAATATTTTGAAGGGACTTTGGGAGCCCAGTGGAGCACTACTGATGAGGTAAAAATCAAAAAGGGGTGTTGGCAGCCAGAACAAGTATAAAAATGTCCATGCCTGTGTGGCATAAGGTATGAATGGATTTGGTAAGAATATCCTCTAAAGTATTTGAATTTCTTACTGATATGCAAATAATTTTGAATGGCTATTGTATTCCATTGCTACCCAAGCAGGGTCAGATTTAGGAAAAAAGAATCTGAATAATAGAGAGAGGAAATCTATGCCAATCAAGGATGATTACGAATCCTTGCAAGAAAATTCATGAATAAATGGTGACATGGGTACATTGACCAATCAAGGGGGATTGGGAACAAACGTACTCGTAGGAAGCACATTGAATTGAATGCATTGAGGAAATGCATGCTTGCATAAGAGGGGTAGACAATATATTGTCCATTAAGGAAGAAGGAACTTCCAATACTCTACCTGAACTGTAAGGGTGTTAAAGAAAGGAAGTGGGTGGCCATGAGTATTGGCACCACTCGCTACCAGTAAGGAGAAAAGTGCTTAGATGCAACTATATGAAACTTAGGTTTCATATTATAATATGTTAAACTGAGGACATGATCAGTTTCTAGCAAGCACAATCATGTTGTAATAATGAACGAGAATGAATAATCCATATGGTGAAGAGGTTGGTTGAGCTCCAACACACCAGGGTAAAGTGTTTTTCATAAAGTGTGGAAAACTTGAAATCAATGCAAGGGTGCATTGCATAGGAATGTGGCCATGAACATTGGCACGTTGATTAAAGTCATTTAATATTTGAATTGCATTTGGAAAATTTGGTACGTTGAAATTTTGCATGCGTAAAGAATGATATTTCCTTTTCCATTGTATCATTGAATAGATTTAAATGATTTGACTTTTAGTATGCACAATTTGGAAGATATAATGTGCATGATAACTAACAACTTGTTTGGCTATGTGAAGACGGAGTTGCAGGAAAAAGGGTCTTGGATATGGAAACATAAGTAAATCCCATAAGGAAGACCAACATCTGATGAGAAAAACTGTTATTAGGAGAAATATCTCATACTTGTGAATCTATTTCTTGTGTGAAACATATCTGAAAATAAAAATGTGGAATTTGGAAATCTGTGGGTGACATATTTGAAATAAATTATAAATTGGAATTGATGATAACATCTCAAGGTTGATGAAAGATCTACCCGGGAGGGACAGATGATGATTGTCAAGCTGCAAAAGAATAGAGAAAGGTTCTTGTTATGACATGAGAACCCTATGATAAGACATGATTGCCATAGAAAATGTTGTGTTTTGGTAACACGATTTAGAGAGACGCCTCAGCAAATAAATTCAGAGGGACGCCTCGATTGTAAGACTCGAAAAAGTTTCAAAAAATCTTCTTGTGCGAGAAATCCTTGGCAAGGAAAGATGGATCACTTGAGGGATTGTATAACAGAGAAGGGGATTTCTGAGCCTATTCCTGGAGGGTGAGTGGCCGCAAGGAAGAGGAGACTTCAATAATCCTTGTAAACTATTGGTTGGGATCATGCACACAATGGGTATGTCAAGGAAACAATGGACCAACTTAGTAAGACAACCAACTGGATGTGGATCCATAAAATTACATAGATAAGTATTGTGCTAATATGGATATTCCTCTTGAGTTTTAAACAAAAATAAATAAATAAATCATGAAATTGTGATTAATATGCTTGTTGTTTGAAATCATTATAGGCATGTGACAAAATCCAAGAGTATGTAAAAGACCGGACCAAGAAAGACTAACAACACTGCTGAAGCAGCTGAAACAAGAAGGCATGATTGGTGTTGATGAGATACAAAGAACATCAAGGACCATGTTCCTTTAAGGGGGAGGAGATTGTCATACCCTTGTTTCCCCAAGCTTGTAAATGTAACTATATTTTGCTAAAAGGGTAGTGTAAATATTTACGCTACTAATGTAAAAAGGAAACTGTTGCATAACTATTGAAGGGATTTCCAAGGTAGATCATGATGCATGAGAGGAAATCAAAGAGGAAATTTTCCCTTGCCAATTTAATAATCAAGAAAAATCTAGATTGCCCATTTTTCTAGAATTATGGTTAATGGAGGGAGTAGGTAGATGAACTATCAACTTCCCACATTTATGAAAAGGAATGGGTGTTGTACCAAAACTACCTTGTCTCATAAGAATGGGCAGAAAAGTACCCATCTAGGGGATTCTAGACTGACCCGCGAATTGGGGAATTTGACCCACGAATATCTTACTAAAGAAGCCAAGAGACAAGGAAAAATGGAGAGCAGAGAAGAGAGGAGATAGTGGGTTGAGTTGGGAGCCATGTTTCTAGGTAGAGAGGAGGTAGAAGAATGAGTCTAGTAACCATTTTCTCAAGAGGGAGATCATGTGCAGCTCTCTGGTTCTGAAGAGAACTAAAAAGCGAATTTGTTTTGGGTACAAGAAATTTTTGGGTAGTGTTTTCAGTCCAAGCTGATAAACGAGGTTGCAAGAAGATGAGTGACTGAGGAAGCACTAATTGCAGACCCCCTTGCTTGGTGGAGAGAAAAATGATCTGCCAAGTTTTTGTGGGAGGAAGAGAGTGGTCGCTATCCCTGGTTTTTGTTGAACAAAAGGAAGAGTCTCTCTCAGAGCATGATGATCTAGCTAGGGGGTGGCCAACGGTAAATCCGTCCAGAAGTTGTTGTGCCTATGATTGGGTGGAAAAGGGCCTCCCTTTCAGCAGTTGCATCACTATATGGTTTCTAGATAAGTATATTTGGCTAAATCTCTGTAGTGTTTAGATGAGATAAAAATTTATACTATGTTTCAAAACTATGTAAGTTTAATTTATGATAAAAATGACTTGAGAAATTTAAGTAAAATAAAGAGAATGTCTTAGTTGAAGTTCTATTGATTTAATTTCTTATCTCTTGACTATCTATGTGCTAAAATAATATTTCTGGGAGTGGATGTTGTGGTTGACAGTGATGTCCAGTTTAATGCATGATTGGGAATTGATGATTGAACGGTTAAAATTATCTATAACACCTCTGAAAAAAGAGAGAGTGATTTTGTGTAATATTGCTCCATTTTAGTATGTCCTCAAATCCTATGCCATGAAAGTTAAGAAGATATCAAATCATTGTGTACTTTAGGAAATAATCCCAATTATGGGAACACATTAAAAATCCTTATAAATAATTATCGAGGAAAAATAATTAGGACTTAAACATGAAATTGGTCTAAAGGAATTAAAATGCAAAAGTTCTCAAAATTCTATTTGGGGCATAAATAAACATTTATGCTTAAATTGTGTTAAATCTCCTAAATTTGGGAAGAATGCCATTAAATTTTGGTGAGCAGTAAATCCTAGTAGAAACACTGAATTTATTGTGGAGGTGCATCTTTGTATTAGGACCATTTTCCTTAAATTTACTAAGAGTAGTAAAGCACAATAATAAGGAAATAAAATTCTAGTCATTTACCCACAAGAAGGGAGATATTATAATCATATTGTAATTTCCAGGATGGAGAAATCTCCTTGGAATATAAACTTTTATTAAATCCCTTTATAAGGCCTGGAAAACTATATTTTTCCTTCCTTATTTTCTGTAAAAGAAAATATTTTCCTTTAAATCTTCCAGGTAACAAAACTGAATAAGACTATGGAAATATATGTATATATGTCTATATAAATATGATTATTATTTTTATTTTTATTAATAATATTATTTTATTATTCTAAAAATGGAGGATTAAAGTCCCTGGAGCGTAAAATACCTGAGACCAAAGAGAATATATATATTATTATTTTAATGTCAAACACACTAGGGAATAAACGGTGACCAAATGCTTTAATCATTTCATGGTCTTCGAAACTCTGGGAGTTTAGAGCTTCGGGACTTTAGGGTCTTTGGGGTGATGGAACTCATGAACCAAAGTCATTGAAGGCCCAAACCTTATCTTCTTCGTGCAAGGTTGCAAAAGATAAGATATATAATTAATTGCATTGTATGGTAATTAAAATGATCCATTAACGCAAATTAATATAATAGACCTTTATTGCAATATATGCATATAATATTATAAGTCAAAACAAATCAGTGTATTTATGTTACGTTGTAATACCAGTGGGTCCCCTTCAGAACTCCAAAACTCCGGGACTCCGGGTTATATGAGAATGGATAATTGTGTAGAGGAGCCGAAGGCGTGGACCCAAATATCCTTTCCTTCATTACAATATTGAATATTAAATGTAATATTAGATATTGTTGAAACCTCGGTGAGAATTTTAGAGGTGTAATTTAATATACTATATTATATTAATATTTATTAAAATGGTTACACATGAACGAACTCAGTCATTTCTAAATATTTAATAATGTGGAAATGTGCTTAAGTGGGGCCACTTCAGGGTTTCGTGACTCTGAGGCTGCGGGAGATTTGAATATAGAGGAGGTGTTGGAGATTCGAAGCAGATTGACCCAGAGAACAATCTCTCTCTCTTTTCAATCATTAAATATAATATTGGATCATTTTAAACCCTGGGCGTAATTTTTGAGGAATATAAAATAATATATTATATTATTTTAAGGATTCGTTAAATTGATTACGCATAAATGAATCCAACTCCTTTGAATATTAAATGGTGTGGTAATGTGTGTCAGTGGGGTCACTTCAGAGCTTCATGACTCTGGGGCTCCAAGAGATTGGAGTATAAGGAATGTGGTGGAGAGCCAAAGGGGATTGACCTGGAGTTCTCTCCCTCTCTCCCTTATTTCAAATATTAATAAAATATTGGAGACCTTGTAAACCTCAACGCAATCTCCAAAAATATGTAATAAAATATTATATTTTAAATGAGTTGTTGTGATATTGGCACGTAATAAATTACAAACCCTCTTTACCCTTTTTAATTTAATGTTTAATGTGAATTCACGTGTAAGTGTGGACCCTTCGGAATTTCAAGGCTCTGGGAGTTCGGAGCTTCGAGACTCCGGGATGTTGGGGAAGATAGAGCGTAGGAGCAAAAAAGCCGAAGGCCGAACCTATTTTTTCTGTATCCCAATGTTATAATAAACGTTAAGTGGAATCAATTATATTATATGATGATATAATAAATTATAAAGGCACAATATGAGTGGGATCCTCTCCGGAACTCCGACGTTCAGGAAATTTGGATTCATAAAATCCTGATGTGGAATCTTCGTCGAATTTTGGAGGCTTAGATATTAATGGGTATTGATAATCCTAAATGCCCCTTTTATATAAATTAATCATATTATAATAAAATTAAATTGTAATACCCGTAGGTCGAACCCAATTGTAAATGTAAATGAAAATGTACTTAAGCTGGTGAGTTGGTTGATATCATTTTTGTATGCATCTTCCATGGTATAGTGCGCACATGCACTACGCACTAAAATGTTGAAGTGTGCACATTCCAGGATACCGCACGCAAAAAACTTAAGTGCGCGCGATTTTGAGGCCAGGGAGCCTTTATGTATATGTTGT
>SNQJ01S0095455.1:0-12530 GCA_010110895.2 Picea sitchensis | reverse complement strand
AGGGGATTGTAATACCCCTAGGCCAAACCCAATTGTAAATGTAAATGCAAATGTACTTAAGTTGGTGAGTTGTTTGATATCATTTTTGTATGCACCTTCCATGGTATAGTGCGCACATGCACTGCGCACTAAAATGATGAAGTGTGCACATTCCAGGATACCGCGTGCAAAAAACTTAAGTGAGCGTGATTTTGAGGCTAGGGAGCCTTTGTGTATATGTTGTGTTTTATAGGCTGGTGAGCCAGTTATTATAAGCTAGGCGACTTATGTTTTGAATTAGGCTAGAGAGCCTAGATGCTAAAGGCTAGTGAGCCTATTTTTGTATATGTCTTATCATTAATATAATACATCGGTGTGTGTAGACCGACCACGATAAAAGAGTATGGGGGACTAAACTCCACTAGTTAGGGAAAGGGGGGGCTAAAAGTTAAGGAAAAGGGCTAAGCGAGGGAGCTTAAGCCAAAAAGGAATATTATATTAATATTCCTTAAAGTATAAAGTATGGATAATTAATTTATCCTAGTTTCTAAGGATGGGGACAAGTGGGACAAAGTAGCTCCTAATATGACAAGTGTCAAGTTGGGAACAAGCATACATATAGTTTGTACTTAGTTCATTTTCCCATTCATTCACTCCATCATCATTCACTCACTCATTCAATTGTCCTCCGTACCTCCATGTACCTGTATATGTACATGAAGCAATACCATACCCATACCTGTACTTGGTTAGCTCGGGAGTTGGACTGAAGAAGCGGGTTGTCAGGCCCATGAGAAATTCTCTCTAGGTGAGAGAATTTTTGGGAATTAATTTCCTGAAGGTGTTGAACTACAGCTACATGGCTCTAAGAATTCATGTCTGGCCTATCGCTGAAGCCTAGAAGGGAAGTGGGGAAACCGAGGGACTGTTGAGTAGAGAAAGGGAACACTTCCTAGGGTGGGACAAGCATGTGGGGAATGAGGGATTGTAGGCTATTAGTTTGAGTTGGCACATGTGACGGAGTCTTTCCTGTTGTCTGAGATACATCAGCCTAGTTAGGAATCCCTTTACCCAAGTGGAGTTTAGTCCCAGTTCGTGGGTGACCCACTGTTGAGAGTGATGAGCAATATGATCTAAGGCTAGGAGTTTCCTGGAAGGTATGCATGCAGTTGGTGATATTCTTACCAAGATAAGTGTCAATTGTGTGTTAAATTACATGTTGCATTATTATTTCTGTGTTTATTTTTATGGGTTTATCCTATGTGTGGTTTATACCTGTCTTTATATTTATGGATATTGTCTTTCTATGCTGCATGGATATGTTTATTGTTATTCTTGTATGAATCTATGCATTTACATAATGTATTTGTCTGTTTTGAGTTATATATATAAAGTTTTGCAAGAGCTTTTGTGTGTATATGTTTTAATTTTCATACAGTTCGAAAATATTTACGTGGCATAGCCCAGTTGGATGTTGGGGATGTTACATAAATACAATTACATTATAATATAATTAATTAAAGGATAATTTTTGGTTGAGTATAATTAATCATCTTTCCCAGTTGTTAGTGTCGGAAGTCACTCCTGGATTGCAGCAAGAGCAAAGCACGACGCCCATCAGTTTTATGTCACGAATAAATTTAATGGGTGATCAAATGGGTAGAGACCCAGGAAGGTATAGTTTTAACTTGGGAAACCGGGCCTGGTATGTAGAAAACAAGGGAGGTCTTGATCCAACTTCCGTCAGTAAGTTGAGTATAAGATGGATAGATGGAAGACTTAATGAGATGAGTGAGCAAGACTGCCTCAGGCATCAGGCCTTTGGCAGCTTGAGGAGGAAAAACTCGGAAGACAAGATCCTCTTGACCCCGAGTTTCAAAGAACTGAAAGGTGGCTCGACTAGATCCTCCAATTTCGAGCCATTCAGCGTTGAGAAAGCACAAGAACTAATTAGAAACCCTGCAACTATTACAGTGATCCAACCTATATCATCCTATAACAGCGCAACTTGACTGGATCCTCCAATTCCAAGTTGTTCTAACATAGTGTAAACAAAGAGATGGAAAGAGGTTGACATCCATAAAGTAAGAAGTCTCAAATGCCAATACATAACCAGAGCGACCAGCGCTTCATCAAAACTTTACAATCGGGAGCCTAGCTCAACCATCCATTCTTTGAAAAATATCAAAACTAAGTATATATACTCCTAAACATTTGCCCAACAGAGGCGTGCTAGAATTTCAAGATGGGGTGTCTCTTCAATCAAATCTGGCCTGCACTCCTCTGTCATACGCCATCTTAAATCTGCATGGCTCATGCTAAGGGGTAGTTGAGCCCTTAAATGTTGAATTAGCGTGCGCAGACTTCCCTGGTGAGTCGAGGACATCGGTATGGCTTATGTGGGAAAACTAGTACAAAGGACCATCTCGAGCAGACTTCCTGTCGGGACATCCATACCTTGCAATTAATGAGTGAGGCAACATTTCAACCACCCTCTCTCTTCTTCATTCACTATGAGCAGGTATCAGGATTGAGATCAAGTTGAACTGGCACCTGGAGAACACGGCGATCCCTTCTACAGCTAAACCCGGCGCTTCGTCCCTTTGCGCAGCTCTTTCTATCGCCCCCAAGTGACTATGGGCTATGACCCTGTGCCTATCTTCAAAGGCGCTTTCGGCACTTCGCGTCTTGCGGCTGGGAGGAGATTGTTCCTCATGCTTCAAAGTTATGATAAGCAAAACGACGACATAGCCTAATCATGCACCACACGTCCCTCTGGAAGGAAGGTTGAGATGCTTTCAATGCTTTGGGACCTGCCTTGCCACGATAAATGTTAGCACCCCTTCTCCAGGCCTGCTCCAAGGCCTGCTCCTTTGTGACCAGGCGCCAAAACCGTGGGCCCGACTCTAGGCACTTTCGAAACTTCGGGGTTTGGGGCTTCGAGATGTGAAATGACGAGGATCCCTTACCCTTTGAAATCCCGAATGTCGAAATGCCAACGTGACTAGATCTTGCGCCACGCGTCCTTTGGATCGGACGGTTGAGATGAAGTCGGTGGTTTCACTATGAAAATCCCGAAAGGCCCCACCCGTGGCTCAGATCTTGCACCGCGTGTCTTTCTGATCAATGGTCCCGATCTTTTCAGGATTTCTTGCACCGGGAGTTCACGATGCGCTTCTTCCTCAAATTCCCGATTGACCAATCTGCGAAAGCATGGATGTGTGTTGAGTGTCCTTCAGATGGACGACCGAGATGGCTTTGTCATAAAAAGGGGGCTACCTCCATTCCCAGTCTCGCTTGACGCGACCTGGCGATAGGACCGTGGGCTCAATTTCAAAGGTACCTTTGGCATTTCGCATTTCGGCAATTTCAACTACAGTGGATGGGAGATCCCTTGTTTCTTAAAATGTCGATCCCCGAAATGTCGATTGGCTGCCACCTGCCCCAACTGGATCGGATGGCCCAGATTTTCCTTGAAATATGGGTGTTATCTCTTGTGATAAATCTCAGGCAACTTGGTAGCCCCAAAAACCCAATGACCTTCGATTTTCTCTATAGATGGATGTTTGCCGCTGAAATCAGACTGCTCGCTCGCCTGCTTGCATTTTCCACCCGAAATGGATTTTTTGTGTGCTACTTTATTGCACTCATGGTTGTGATCTTGGACTAGAACGCATTTGATGGGTTTTGAAACCCCACTTCTTCACATTCTACATCAAGGGTCTGAAATCAGGGAAAAAACACCCCGCTTGCAAGAATTGGTGCTAACACCAGTAAATAAATAAATATGCATATATTTAGATATATATGTTAAATTACGTGAAAATGTGGCATGGAGGAATTGAATTATATACCTTAATTAAGGTTAATCAACTTAAGTATACTATGGAGAAATTACCGTCATTGTGTTATAATATAATCACTCATAATTAGTTGATCCAGAATCGGATCCAGGAGCCTGATAGGGTTAAAAAAGGCTCAAAAATGAAAGTGCTTGGAATTGGACAAAACAAATTCCATTGCGACCAGCTTGTCGCGCTGATTCCGGCCATATATTTACTTTTTCAAATGAGCACCATATGCGAAAGTTATCGCACTGTGATTGTTTTCGCAAATAGCTAAAAAGTCAACAGTCAAACTGGAAAAAAGTCAATGTTGACATCAGCATGACATCACCATGCAGATGTAAGCATATTGACATGTGGCAGCGTAGCAGTGGGGTGAGTGGACAGTGATAGATACCAATAGCATGTTGACATGTGGCATCAGAGAACCACAAATGGTGGGGTGCCACGTGGCCCAGACATGGGCTGCCACGTGGCACCCATGGGTTGGTTGATTAGTTGTATTCAAAAATAATATTGGAGTGGACAGAAATTGAGCCAACGACCTCTCCACAATGTAAATCCTTCACAATGGTCGAACCACCAATGTGCCATGTTATTGCTTGTTTATACAAGCCTATTTAATGTTGTTTAAAGTGCATGTATTAAAGTAATGTGGTGGAAGGGGGCTGGGGCTAAACCCCAGCGCGCGATTTTTATCAACCTACATGATCGTCCACTAGTGCTCTACTACAGAGGCTAAGCCACGATGCAGAATATATGTGTTAGCCCCCCAATTCCATGGTTAGTTGGCATGTTGACCGGCGGCGGTTAAGTGGTTAGGTGCGAAATTTTGGATAGAACCTTCACCCACGGTTTCGGTGGTATGTAGTGTGACCATTGTAATGGCCCCCGGTTGTAATATCGTTGTAACAATGCATAGGTTGGGAACAACCCTTGGTTTCTGGGTTCCAGCCATATGACTTGGGTGATAGTTACTAGCGCGAAGGGTTCGGGACTTGGTCCCATTGCAAGTTGACATATGACCAAAGCTTCCGGAGGTTAGGGCCAGCGCGCAACCCCTAGGGGGCTAGCGCATGGCCATATTGTTATTGCATGTGACCATTATAGGGGGCGCACACTGGGTATGAGGGACTAAGCCCTATAATTAAACCAAAGTGGGTTTTTACCATATTATTATGGATTTTTTATTGATTTTGGCCTGTTAATAGTGGATTTTATCCATTATTGGGAGATATTGGGCTTCTTTTGAGCCCAGATTTTGGGAGGAAGTTGGGGAATGATAACCAACTTCAGATATATAAAAACTAGGCATGTTTGAGGCCATGGAGGACAGACAGAGCAGAGTTATGCTAAAGCAAAGCCAAGCTAAAGCCATTTTTATGTAGGGAAGTTGTTAAGGAGCAGACGCTTGCGGGCCATTTCTGAGAGCTCCGGTCATCCGTTTTGCATGTCGTTTCTTCTACTGGGTTCTAGAGATCTGGAAGAACATGACCAAATCAGTCTTGTATCCTTATGGCACTACTACGATGTACTTATTGAGCTTTGAATAGAAATAAAGAAGCCTCCCCCAGTGAGACAAAGGCCCAGAGACGTAGGCAATTTTGTGTCGAAATCTGTTATCACTTCTCTTGTTATGGTTTGTTGTTCTTATTGCTTCAGTTCAGATCTGTATTTTGTATTATGACTGTGATATATTCTCTCATCTTCATCCTCTTTCATTAAGTTTCCTGAATGGTTAATACACACATGCTTAATAACTCAACCACGGTCATTTAAAATATCTTTTCGAATCATTAGCATATGAGTAATTTATTGAGTTAGTGTTAAACTACTTCTAAGAGGGAAAAGATAAAGTAAAGACTTCAGTAATTACTGGGCCATGGGAATTAGATTAAGTGAAAAAATTATACCACATCCCTTAAAAAGGTACTTAGGGGTCGGGTGTGTGACAATATTCCATTTGTGTGGCCAAGGGCTCAATACATTCCATCAATTCTTGAGTCTTATAGTTGTCTTGGTGCTACTCCGAATCCAACTCCACTTATAAATTCCTATTTTAATCTTGTATATGCATCAATAAGGTGTTGAGATTTGCAATGTACATCAAATATGGTTCATAGCAAATCATGTCTTCTAGTTGAGGGTGATCTTCTTAGGCTTCAGGCCACATAAGGATGAGTTGTTGTTAAACAACTTCAATTTTTCCCCCACTTCTTTGCCTAGAGTGATCAAAGGTCTCATGCACCTATAATGCCTCCTCTAAATGGACCTAAAGCTTACGCTTATGTTGTTGTAAATCAAAGTTGTCTTTCTTCTTATTCAAAATCCCATGGCCTCGTTATTCTCCCATGGCTCGGAAGTGGTGCAACAAAACATATAAGGGGACTTGATGAATATTTAGAAAGGAAAATATGTGGGAGTAAAATCACACCATTCCATTCATATGAGAGAGAGGGGCAATTGAAGGTTCAATGTGACTATTCCATCTCCCTGAAGGTTGTGATCACTCTTGTCCCCTTGGTATGCCTAACTAACTAGCTGTGAATTCTTTTTTACTCACCTTAACAATTCTTGGACATACTTAGGATTTTGAGCCAAAGTGTGAAAATAAGCAATAAATACTTCTCTCTTAATTAAGATCAGTGACATAAATGCATGGAGAATCTCAGTAAGAGTTTAGCTTTCTTGCTGAGAGATTTCAATCATAGACAAAGGTTGGTCCACATATTTCATTTCCTTAACTTTTTATTCACCTTCCTTAGGGTCATGGGACAAGAACACCAAAGGTTTATTACTTGTATCCCATAGAGTTTTTAGGTCGCTTCCACCTCCTACACTTGGAGAAGTGGAGTCTACTATGTTGAACCTACAAGAGGAGGAATATATAGTTCATTCTACTCATAAATAGGGGGGAGGTCCATCCTTAATTTCTTGTTCCTCTCAAAAAATTTCTTTGGGGTCTATGGTTTAGGAAAACTCCAACTTGATGGGGGTGATGGTGAGTTGAACTAAAGTATCATTATTGTCGCCAAGGATGTTGATGATCAACTTGGCAGGAGTGGACTTCCCCACAGTGGTTGAAACTATTAATTGACTAGTCAGAATTCCCAAGGGAACTAGGACCTAGGAAGTTCCCTCTATTGAAAATCTTAATATCACCATAGCTTTAGTAATCTCCTCCTATAGGAATATAGGGTGATGAAATATCTTAGAATTAGTAGAGTTCTTGGTGGAATTATATGAGTCTTAACACTCAACTATGGATGAGTCTGTGATAGCTTTTTCAAGCCACCACTAGTAGCCAAGGGGCCAACGCTTGCATTCAAATCCTTAACCAAAATCATATCATCATCTCATATTTAGATCATGGAGGGAAACATAGATGCTTCAAGGATGATTGTGGAAGTAACCTCTTCCATTGATGCTTCAATGGAATCAAGGTTTGGTTCACCTTGAGAGGTCATCTCTTTACAATTGTTTGTTAAGAAATAGATCAAGCACAATATAAGAGATAAGAACGTGGTGAAAAATGCTTTAAGTCATTTTCAACACATGTATCCATTCAATGATGTTAACATACATTACATGTTTTAACCACCTCTAGATCTAGATTTCATTAACAACTCGTCATTGGATAATGACAACACCTCATCAGTAGATAAGAATGACAACTCATAAGAATATAATCTCATAATTGTGATTGTCTAGGGACTCAAAGTCTACATCCTCCCCCTTAATCACAATTATAAATAAGTATACTAGTAAGGAAACAATAACTAGTACATAAACTAGTATCATCTTCAATCTTCAATATGAAATTTTAGAACTGAACTTTGATGAAAATATGCCTAAAAAAATCCAACTATGGATGTTGAATGGTTCATCTAAAATGAACTTTGAAAGAGAGTTGAAATTCTAAAAGTGAACAATTAATGTSTAAACATTCATTGATTACTTGATCATTTTCCAAGGGATTTGGCAAGAAGAAACTAGTGTCTTATACTAATTGGTGAACAAATAGGATCAACACAGTGCTCTATGAATTTAGACACAATTAGGTATCGAACAACATCCCTATGAATAATTAAGAGCAATTAGATTATTCTAGATTCCATGCTAGAACTTCCCAAATATGTTGACTTGATGAGATTGATTGAATTGTAGATATTTTGTTGAGGAGACCAGTTGTCATGCTATAAATTCCCAAATTAAGATTAAATTTTAAGTGATAGGACTTTGAAACTTGAAGCTTGACTATCATCATTGATATTATCCCCTACTAGATGCAAGGTGAGATGATTTTTGAAGGGATCCAAGCTTGAGATTTTGGATTCTTTTGTTCTTCAATGATTCATCATTGTATCTGGTGGTTTTTGGTTGACCACTAACCATTTTTACTTGATCAATGTGGTGGTTTTGTTGGTTGACCATTAATTATTTTTATTTCATCAATGTACTCCCACCCTTGATGCAACAAATTACCTTTCTCTTTTACTCAACTTTCAATTTAAAATACATGTAGAATTGGGCCCCAATCATGCCCAAAATATCCATCTAGAACAACTATTTGAATTTTTTTTTCTTTTGTGATGTATCCATGCAAATGTGTCTTTACCTATGTCTGAACTAGACAGTAAGACTTATGCAACTTCTTGACTTGTTGATTTCAATGCCAAGAATTCATCAAACCATAAGGAACTATTTTCTTAACCTTCTTCTTCTTCTAACGTTTATCTGAAAGATGATTTTTCTTCCCACAATGAAGACAAGGATGGAGATCAAAACACTAATTCTCCATGCGACCAATTCGATGACAATGTCGACACTTAGCATTTTGATGTTGAACTGAAATAGGTGAAGTGGAATCTCCTTGAAGGAATCTTGCACTGTAGAAGTGGATTGGTCTGGAATAGTTGGAATATAAAAGGTGACTTCTTTATCATATCTGAGTCATGTTATGTGTTTGTTGTCATATATTTATTCTCAAGGTTTGATTATAGGCTTGGAAATATAATTATATACTTAATGTTCTTCCATTCATGCAATACAGTTTTCTTTTATAACTTGAAAAAAAAATCAAGTTTACTTTCATTGATCTTGCTTCTAGTTATCTTCATTGATTCACTATATGATTCCATCTCATGAATAGTTAAGGAATCATCAACCATATCTTCCATTGTTTTTGTATCCACCGTGAGGTCATGTGTATCACAAGTAACATCAACCTTTTATGTTACATCATATGTGTCACAAGTTGCATTAACCTTTTGTACAAGGTAATTTGTTGTACATGTTGCATCAACCATGTTCTTGGTTTGTTGCTCCCTTTGAATTAATTTTAGTTCAAGTGCTTAAATCAATTTATCCTTTATATAAATTTGTTTGTGAAGATCAATAACCCAACTATCCAATTCATGTAAGGAGTCTTGTAATTCTTTGATTTCTAGTTTAGCATTTTGCAAACACTTTCCTCCTTTACCCATTTTTTATTGTCACTTGTCAAGCTTTCTTGCACTTGTTTCTTTTATATCACACTCACTTTCTCTTATGTCATGCTTAGGGTGCTAGGTACAACCAATCATGCACCCCAAAGTGTGATTTTTTTTATAATGATTTGATTTGATGATTCACTTGACCTCCTTATTCAAATTTTAGGAGGTTCTCTATTTGAAAATTTCCATAATTGACTTTGAAAGGGTTTGCAGCTCTACCCTTTTACAACTAAATGACTCAACCTTATGCTTATGACCCAAAAAGACACTTTAACTATATTATCATGGATCAATTAAAGTATATTTTACATGGACCAAAAATGATTATGACCTTTGAATTTTTGAAAATGCTCAATGAAGATTTGAGGAATAAATAATTTTCAATCCTCTTGCTACAAGATTTGAATGATCAAGAATTTGATGCCTTGTTACTATGTATGTATGGTGACAAATTGTAATTGTGTTTCAAGTGTCGCAAAAGAGAAGATCTATCATTAAAACATCAATTATCTCACACAATGAAAAATGTCCTTAGAACTCCTTATTCCAATTTCAGGATAGGTCTAGAACACAAGGACCATCACAAAATGAATAATTTTATTAAAAAATTCATACAAGATGAAGCTTTCAACTAGGATTTTGTTCTCCTTTTCGATGAGGAGACAGAGAGCCTTCTTTGCAATTTCAAACTTAGAAATTTGAAGTTGTACTTCTTGGAGAGTCAATGATGAATGTAAAGCCCTTTTTATCAATTGCAAGCCTTTAATCTTTTCAAAATACTTTCACAAAACAAGTCTTTTTAGCAAAAGCTAAGCCTTCAATGAAGCACATTTTTGCAATTCAAGCTTACCAATTTATAATGCACCTTACAATAAGCTTCACAAGGTTATAATATATCACTCACTGTAATAAGCTTCATGTTTGCACTTCAAGCTTACCAATTTATAATGCACCTTACAATAAGCTTCACAAGGTTATAATATATCACTCACTATAATATCATTGTAGCTCACTTCATTGTGATAGCAGGAGATCAATTTTCAACATAAAAAGATGAGGGTTTTCTTACTTGTCTAGATGGTACAAAGAATTTTTTTTAAAACCAAAACAATATATTTACAAAAAAAATCTTGGCTATCAATTTTGAATATTGTTTTTCTCTTTACGAGTGCACTTTGATATCCTCATTAACCAATCATTCAACTTGTCAACCCATCATGTTTTCACTAGAAAATGCACATGAATTGTATGATTGTTGTTTATTCTGTGATCTCATGGGTTGTGCTCATGGGCTCCTACCACCTCCGTACCAACTTACCAATTGTATTCAACTCCCATTTCCTTGTTTAACTTTCCATATCATGTTTCCTTTTTGGCTTGCATGTGGGCTACTCAAATTGAATGTAACTAATGATTTTATCCATGGAAATGTCGCATATCCACATGCCAACTATGTGTGGGAATCATGTTCTTTCTAGTCGGTGAGTAGTGTGTGTGGGTTGTTGATTAGAGGGGTTGATCACACATTGATGACCAAGTTTGAATATGAATCGTTGATTGCTTTGAACAAATTGTTAAGGTCATGGAGATCACTGAGGATTTTGAACATGTGTATAAATCTAAGAGTGAAATATGGATCTAAAGTCATTGGAGTCCATGAATATCATAGGTAAGAACCTACGATCATTGTGAATCTGAAGACATATCATAATTGCAATTGAAGAGATCTTCATATTGAATAGATTTGAAGTCAATGCCTTAAAAAATGACAATTAGATTGCATATCTTGTGTTCTATTTCTTAACAATTATTTGTTTCCTTATTAGTCTAAATTAGGCCCAACAACATCAAAACCATGCCACTAAATCCATATACAAAATAAGTCATCCATAGTTAATGATCTAGAACCAGTTCCCTAGGATTCAAGCTTTAGATGTTTCTCATAAATTGATATTCCAATTGAAATTTAGAGCTAACAGTTACATGTATTTAAGAATTGTAGGTCAAATCTCTCTTATAATACTAATAATATTGTTAGAATGTGTTAATGATTGCTTAGTGATCTTAGATTACATGGCTATGGTATTTTTCAATGTTATTCTTCAATGACTCTCTATATTGTAAAAAGGGTTTATCCCACATGCATCATGGGATTTATTCTCCTTTCACTCTCTCATATATAATAGAGGTGAAGGAGGCCCTTTAGAAGTGGAAGAGCAAGAATGTGAGAGAGCGTGTGCTTTATGATATTGATCTATGGGTCCTTAGGCCAAATCATCCATATGGCGATGCCCTCTCTTGGAAGATTGGAGTTTGTCTAAGGAATGCGGATGTTTGCTATGCTACTCTTTGCTACAATTTGCCTATATTTGAATGAGTTTTCCTAGCATAGCCTAGGAAAAATATTTTTTTTTAAAAACCTAAAGTTTTTGGGCCAAATTTTAAGTTTGGTTGTTTACTAAGCCTAATTTTTTACTTGGCCTAGTTTTTTTTACCAAGCATAGCCATTTCTTCCTAAGCTCATAATTTTTGTTATGGGAGGCCTTTTTGGGTGAAATTTTTTTACGAGTGCGCTTTTTTTGTTGCCTAGCCAACTAGCCTCTCCCTCACTTCTATGTGTCCCATACACGGTTTTATTTCCGTACGGCCGTGTTTTTCTCTCTACGTGCCATTTTTTTTTGCAAGTTTCCACAAATCTATTATTTAAGAGGTCGATTTCTTCGTGGGGCGCGATTTTCTCAGCTGTACGACCACATATTTGTTTAGGGTTATTTTTTTTGTAGCGTACAGCCCCATTCTTTCTAAGAGGCCTAGTTTTTGTTGATAGGTACGATTTTCTTCAGGGGCTAATTTTCTTATTGTAGCGGAAAAATTTATTGTTGGAGGCCGATCCAGAGGGTTTGATCCCAATTTCAACCCCATCATGTACGGTCACATCCGTATGACTGCATTCTTGATAAGCGAGGGAAAATCTGAGGGTTTTATCAACAATTTAACCCAGATCCGCTATTTTACCAGGAGTTTTTCACAGATCTGAGGCTTTCTTGAGCGATTTCACTCAGATCCACATTTTACACAGTAGATCATAGGCATTTTGGGCGCAGTTTCATGGTTTCTAGATGTTTTCTCTTCTATGTGCATACTGTTGCAACTTAGCTTCCTCACGCATCGTACAACCTCGTTTTCAACTTGGTGTTCTCTCATTCTCTAT
>SNQJ01S0095454.1:44471-58110 GCA_010110895.2 Picea sitchensis | reverse complement strand
GAGTATAAGACATTGATTTCCTCGATCGACCTCTCGTGGCTGCACTGACCACTATGCTCCATTCCTGTGGACATGAGGCATCTGAGTGGCCCCAACTTTATTATCAAGATCCAGACTTGGACACCACCTATCAGGTCTTGGGTACAGGTGTGACTATCATTGATTTTCACATTTAGGATAGACTATTATGCCATCTAGGCCATCTCTGTGTTCCTACAAGTGAGTGTGCAAATATGATTTGGGAATCCCACTATAGTTGGATGGCATGACATTTTGGCATGGACAAAACCATGGCCATTCTTCAGAAACATTTTTATTGGCCAAAAATTCGATAGGACATCAACAAGTATATCAGATCTTTCATTTCTTGTGCCATTTCCAAGCCAACCATCAAGAAGAAAGGATTATACACCCCTCTTCCTACTCTTGAGAGGCCTTGGGAATCCATCTAAATGGATTACATGTCTGGCCTTCTATCCACCAAGCAAGGAAATTACTACGTATTTGTGGTTATTGATCGGTTTTCGAAGATGGCCATCCTCACAGTCTGCAAGAAGAATATCATGACAGAAAGTACTCCCAATCTCTTCTTCCAACGAGTGTGGGTCCATTTTGGGATACCACAGACCATCATCTTCGTCTGGGACAACAGGTTCCTTAACACATTTTGGCCGAGTCTCTAGTCATTGATAGACACCAAGATCACTAAATCCAATGTTTTCTAGCCCCAAAGAGATGACCAAACAGAGGTCTTCAATTAGATGATTGTGCACATCTCGTGCATGTACAACTCTAAGCATCCACGTACATGGGATGAGAGCCTCTCCTATGTTCAACACAATTACAATAGGGATCTCCATAGCTCCACCGACCATAGCCCATTTTAGGTGGGGTGGGGATTCCAACCCTTAAGTCCCATTGATGTTGCACTACCTCTTGCCACTACACAAACAAAATCTTCCCATGTTTAGTATTAGACCGACAAAGCCACCAGATTAATTGAGCAGATTTAGCACATCCGCCAATAGGTCCAAGAGATTTTGCAGAAATCCAATGCTAAGTACAAGAAGTGCCATGATCAACACAAGGTATTGCACCAGTTTCAGGTTGGCGACAAAGTCTGGTTACATTTGCAGAAGGAGAGTCTCACAGGGCCCCATCGAAAGTTCCACCCACTTTTCTATGGGCCTTATACTATCACCAAGGCTATGGGTAGCAATTCTTTTGAGCTCAACACTCCACCCTTCCTTGGCCTACACACAGTTTTAAATGTGGACCTCCTTCGGCCATATTTTCCACCATTATTGGACACCTCAAAAATCACAGAAAATCTAACACCAAAAGAGCTCAACCCTGATTGCATGGAACAAGCAACCACTGATTAGATAGTCGACACACATGTCAAGGGCACTCGCCAGCAGAGGATCCAGCCTTATCGAGTTGTTAAGGTCGGGCATCTCCTACACCAAGGAAAGTGGCTCACCTCGGGCCAAATATAGTAGAATTTTCTTCACCTGATAGGGGAACTCAATGCAATGGAGACCATTGCTTCCTTAGAGGTAGGATTGATCCAGGTGGATATTGGTGGCCACCCACCTATTCCAACTGGCTCCTCTTGTTTGTTTTTAGTTCAACTCGTTCTTCTATACTTCTTTGTAATTGTGGGTTCTACACTTATGTGGATGTCTGAAGCCCTACACATGTTCCAGGTGGATACTGGTGTCCTCTCACCTAATCCAACATGCTTATTTTGTATGTTTTCATGTCAACACATCTTGTTGTACTTCTAGGGCCGTTTTGGGGCCCTCAACATTGTTTTTTGTCTCACCACAGAAAAACTATAAACGAAGTAAGATTTTGATGGCTTAAAGTGTATTTCTCTTAAAGACCTTTCCAACGAGCTATAACACACCTAAAATAGAGGTTGTATGCAAAAGTTACAACTCCGGGAAGTTGAGGTACCAACTTACCCATAGGGGGCCACATGACTTTTGGTGTTTCATCACCTAGGGTTAGGTTTTTGGATGTCTAGGGTTTTGGCATTCATGAGTAATATCAAAAAGGCCTTTGGAGCCTCATTGTAATTCATTCTTCTTAGACGGATGCACATAGAAGCCACATCTCTTCTCAGAGATAACTACCACCATTCGAGCAAGTGTTTCAGTTCTGCAGTTTTATAGTTTCAGCCTATTTCATTTATTCAATAGAAGATATTGTTCATTGGATATCTTTGTTGTTATTCATATATTTGTGTTTATTGTATTCATTCTATTAATTAGTTCGGTCCTCTCCTAAATCTGGATCAGTGGTATCAAAGCGGTCTGCTCTTCATTTATTTTTCTTCGTGCATGTCCTTGACAAGATTTGGGTACAAGAAGTTGGGACTCTAACCAATCGTTTCGTTTCAAGATCAGTCGCATAGAGCCTGAAAACAACCCATGGGAGATGAAAATAAATATGACGGAGCAGGAGATCCTTTTAAAATGTTGCTCGAGGAAACCCTTGCATGAAAAAGGAACGAAATGATGGACAAATTTGTGCATATCCTTCGGCAGTTGCCCACGGGAGAAGCATCTTCATGAAGCGACCGTGCAACCCCTTTCAAGGTACAAGTAAATTTTTATATTCCATTATTTGAAGGAATCATATATGTGAGTATTGTAGATAAATGGTTGAATCTGCTTGAATGGTATTTTTTGGACCACAATTTTTCCGTTAGGGAAAAGATTACTTTTTCACTCCTCAAGGTCATCCCCCATGTTAAGGACTGGTGGGACACTTACTATGAACAAATGGCCATAGAAGAATCTACAATATTTGTGGTTTCCCCTACATGGTATTCCTTTTGGGATGCCATTAAAGAATAATAATACCATGTAGGAAGCTACGAGTACCAGTACACCAGATGGACCACCCTACATCAAGAAAGGGAAGAGACAGTACCAGATTTCACCAATATTTTCCATACCCTGTGCACCAAATTGGGTATCAAAGAATCTGAGGGACATCTGGTGCTGAAATACCACGATTGTTTGCATAGATACATTCAAACAAAAATGGAGTTTCTCGACATCACCTCATTAGGTACAACTTATGAATACGTTGTCAAGATTGAGCAGAAATTTAAGCAGAAGAGGTGAGAGTTTGGATCTACAAACTCCTTGTTGTTCCTAAGATTAAACTTAAGGATCAAAGAATAATGTCAAGCATCAGGAATTTTTTTAAGAGAGCTTGTTTTAAAGTATTTTTTCTACCTTAGTTGTATGAGAAAAAATCCTTAAATGAAATTAACAGTTTGACAACACATAGGTCGTATTTCATATCTGAGCTGAAATTGCAATATCGAATAGTATGAGATTAAAATACAAAACTGTAAAACAGAGCACGACATCAATTACGGAAGATTCCTACCTTGTTTGAAGTAGACGAAAAGAGATAGTGTAACCTTTAATAATGCCCAAAATGCAGTAATCTACACAGCAAGCAGGTCTTGATTTACTCATAGTAAATGAAGAGGAAAAATTGCTTACTTAATAAAATATTGAGACCTTGTGATTACAGTAGTTGTTGTACTAAATTGGAACCAAACATTTATCAAGGAATACATAAAGGAATGCTGAGAAATGGAAAACAAACGAAACACATAACCCAGATTTAACAAAACCTGGAATATATGTCTTCACTTGTATTAATACTCTATAAGGATACCTTTCTCTATTACAATCAGTAAGAAGAAGCCTGAAATAAGTCTTTAATCTATGTATTTATACAAAATCATCTCAATTCAAAATGGTTGGACTTTTCATAATTCCAAAAATAGTAAATTTTACTATATGTAAAACTGGAAATTTTTGTTGGCCTTCTCTTCTATCTCTTTGTCTACTGGCAGAGGCATTTATTATCCTCATCCTTTAGCTTGGAAAAAACTATCACTTGATCCTGACCTATCTGAGTCGTATGCACATGTTTCTCACTTGTTTCTAGATGTGTTGGCTTTCCCGTATTCGACACATTAGATGCATCTGCTCACTAAATGTACCACCAACCTAGAAGGTGAAGTTGCCTCATCTACTTCAAAAATGTATAACTTCTTTTCTATCTGGGGCAACCTTTCCTATATCTTCTTTTATCCCAAAGATGTGGCCTGTAATTGCATGTTTGTACTTACTATCAATTTTTTTATTTGGATAAGATCAAGTTGGTTCATTTGTTGGATGATCGTCATGGCCTCTTCTTTTCTTGTCCTAGAGTTACATTGGTTCCTTGCTAAGCCAATATTCCCTAGGGATTTTTAGATATTATTTCCTTCAACATCAAGTATCCCTTTTTCTAGTGAAGATATTGGTTCTAGACAAGCTTCGTGTACCTCTCTAGACAATCTTTTTCTTTCAGCAAGATTTGATTCCCATGGCTTCAAAATTATGTCACCTTTGGTTTTCTTAGATAGAGACAGTCGAGGAGTTGTTGATACATCATATTTTGGTACTATAAAGATAGCTGTTTGAAACTTAGCCCGAGATGCATGGGCTTCCCTTTCTTTAGTGCAAGTTTTATTATGGGAAAATTCTACCACTCGATAACAATTTTGAATGGCTTCCACTTTTGTAAAAATATCTTGTTGGGATGATTCCAGTTTCTCATGTACTTCCAGTGCTTGAGCTTGGAAAAATTCCATATCTATTGTTGTACCTTCAACCAATTCTATATTGGCTTGTAGTTTCTTGACTGATTCTTCATGTTGAGTGACCAACCCTCTGTTGGCCTATGAGTTTTGATGGAGCTCATCGAGGTTAGCTTTCCATTGTTGGATCTGATGTCTAACATTGTCTATGACTTGTTCAAACTCTTTGTTCATCTTATTTTATACATCCCTTTCCATGGTTGTCATCTGGTCTTGCAATTGCCTTACCAACATATTTTTTTGTTTCAGTTGATCCGCTAGATTTTCTACTGAACACTGATTGGACGTGGAAAAGGCACCTAATGAGCCTGCCATTTCCCTAGTGAATTATGTATAATGTAGACCATGTCCATCATACAACATTCCTTTCCTTTTTAATTTTGTACCATATTTTTGATGCGTTTCTCTTGTAACTATGGTCGTTCTTTTCTTACTGAAAAATAATTCTAAAGGAGGCATTCTTCAGCTGAAATCGGAGTAAGGTCCTCTATAAATATGACTTTGGCATTGGGATTTCCTTGAATCGACTGTAAAGGTGTTAATGACATAATGGGGCTACCTATCTCTGTCGATGGATGTTTCTTTATTATTTTGGTAGTCGGTTTATCTGGTGTAGACAACGATGTATCCTGTCCCTTTTTTTGAAAAGCTTCAAGTTGAGATTTTGTTTGAGTGCCTGGTGGGTTTGGTAATGAAGTCTCCACTCCCTGCATTGAGACTTCGATATTCTTCAGATTTTCCTCAGTACTCTGTTGGTCAGAACTTCCTACCTCTAATATTTGATGCATAGCTTCCTGTGTATACGAATGTGCTATTGGCTCCCCCTATAGTACATTTGGAAAAATATTATTTCTATGCTTCTGAAAATTATAGAAAATTGATAATTGATTGGGAGATTGAGTTCAGACTATGCTCCATACTTCCTCATATGACCTGACACCCCTGAATACTTCGTCCTGAGGGGAAATATCGTGCACATACTTCCTCAAATTATATTGAATCAGATGATCTTCCACGATCTTATGGGGATCGTGGAATTTAAACTCAATATCAACTAACTTGACGTCTTCTAGAGTCGTAGCCTATACTTTCGAATGGTTGAAATCTTTCAACAAAAACATACCAACCTGAAGAGGGAAGTTTGGCCATACCTTTTTCTGGGCTTCTTTCAATTCTTTACTAATGCCCCATATCATGGCCTAATAATCCACCTCTCGGCATACCAGTCGATATGGTAAAATATTTGGGAGAGCATGGGGGGAAACTGGGCACCCAAAAACCTTGATATAGGAAATTTTTTCCTCAATATACCAGTCTGACACTTTTCCCAAGTTAGCCATGATTCTATCTGAAATTCTGGGAGGTGGGAAACCGTACAGGGAGATATGAATTGGAACCACTACATAATGGCATATTTCATAGAAGAAATGTCTGGCTTTGTCCTCCCACAAATTGGAGTGATAGAAATGGATAGGCTCGGCATTGGTCAGGTTCCAACTCCATCTCATCGGAGGGAAAGGAGTGATAAAAAAAATGGAATCCATGATGTATGCTGACATGTATAAATTAGAAGGTTTCCCTTTGGACTTTTCCAATTGGTACCCTATGATTTCTTTGGCCAGGTTGTCTGATAACATCTTGGCCTAGTTGAAAGAATAGCCCTAGGCCACTTCATTCATAATTGGTACCCATGCCAGCAAGAAATGAGAGGAGTCCTTTTTCCCAAATATCCTACATAGCATCATAGCCACATAAATCATATGGGCGTCTAACGATGTTGTTGCATATATCCCGTGAGTGTCGACTCTGAATTTCTCAGGATGCCCCCACCATTTCTTGATTAAATCAGTGTAATTTTTCCCATACTGTGTGCACTCCTGTTGGTCAAACTCCATTATGAATTCAACATTGTAACTCTATTTAAAAATGAGGGATAATTTATACATTACTTTAATATGCTTTGGTCGAAAAGACACAACAACAACCTTCTGTGAATTGCAAATGCTCTTGGTTGAAATGTCGATGTTATCCAGGGCCTAGCCTATCATGTTGTTATATGGCATGAGCCTCATCCACGCATCTATATTTTGTATCTCTAACTCGACTATATCCCTGATTTTAGTCACATGGGTTTCGGTTACTTCGTCACCTGAATCCTCTGGGCAATTTATCATCTTGTGTTGTAGAATATCGAACACCTGTGTCCATGATTTCATGGTATCTATGGCTCTCAGTGAGGTGTCTAAGAGAACATCTGTGTTCGGATCTATTCTCTCACCATATTCTTTAGCTATTTTCCACGATGCCATGATATTAATGAAATCATAACTGTGTTACCTATTACAGGAGAATGTGTGAGCTTATTCAGCTGTCTTAAAACTTGTTATTCTACGAGAGTGAAAATATAATTCAGAATCCAATATTCTTATTCACCTTAAGCGTATTGATTTATGAATACTTTTACTAATGAAAAAATCATCTACCTTAATAAAGAAGTCTTGGCAACGATCTGCAATCTATATTGAAATCATTGCCATTTATTCATGATTAATGCCATAAATATTGGTGGTTCATGATCGGGAACTTGGATGAAACAGGTTTGAAAATTCTCGAATCACGAACTCGTGAGAAATTAATTATGATATAATATTGTTTAAGATATTAATTGATCATGTTTAACATTAAATGTTTTTAGGTATTTGGGCTTCGGGATTTTAATGAGTAGCTCGAGATAGAATCCTTGAAACCCAAAACTATGAAATGATTAATTATCGGATAATTGTTTTTAGTTTTAATTAACCCCTTTTAAGTTTGAAATGTTTCAGAAGTTCAGACTTCGGATATTTCAAGATGTGAGGGATGATAAACGTCCTAACTTATGAAGTACGATATTATTAACCATCTTTAACCGAGATTAACTTAATTAATTAAGATTTGATATTTCAAGATTTTACCGCTTCTTGGAATTTAAAGTTAGTTCCTTTTTATATTCCCGAAAGGCTATTACCCGTAGTGATGTGTTGAAGATGACGTCATTTTAGATGATGTGTCGAGGATAGGGGGTGCCAAGTGTTAATTAGAATCATGTGAATCTTTAGATGAAAAGCTTAGATAAAGGTGCCATGTGTTGACTTAGGGAAGATTTAAAATGTACATGTGTACCATGACTCATGTCTTTCAAAAGTAGGTGAAAAAGTGATAACGAATATATTTGGGTTTCAGGATTTTTAAAGTTGTGACTTGTTGAAACATCCGAAGCGTGAAGCTCTAAAGTGGCCTCTATTGACTTATCTCTTTAACCATTTGGCAGCTCCACAAATCCGAAGATATTTAGGATCATTCGTTTAGATGGAAGACTTCATCAACGATGTATATCATGCAAGTCTTATTCTTATTTAACCAGGAATGAAATTTATTTAAAGTCCAAAAGTTTAGAAATATATATGTTTCAACATGGACTCCATATGGGGATCACGTCTCCCTACGAGTCATGGAAGAACAATAGACTAAGTTCCTTCATTAGGTAAATGGATTCATTGTTGTGTTCCTCGGGAACAAATTTGGGAAAATTATACAGAGAAAAATCAGACTTCAGTCGTGTCTCAGAAAACTTTCAAAACACAATCAATTACTAATCTCAAGTTAGGCTATTAATAAGTTTCCTTTGTCTGAAACTAATTATAGATTTGCTTAAGATAATCAAAAAAACTTTAACTGAACTATCATACTTCGGTCGATTTTGTTCACTTCAAGGAAAAGTAATTTTAATGATTTATTCAGGGAATCCCTGGTCGATATAGGATGCAAATATTATCAAAAAGAGAACTAGCTACCAGAGTATGTTTATACATGTACGACAACCTTACAGATATCATAGATATTTCTTCACTTCCAACGAGCATGTTCAGTACCCTAGTGAAGTTATCTACATCTCCCATTGAACTTCCTTTCACCACTTCAAATATCATTTTTTCATTTCATTTGAGATGAGGGCAATCATTTTATGAATTTCCTTTCATCATCTCTTTTGGACAAAATTGGAGCAATCGATTTTATGAATTTCCTTTCACCATTTGTCTTGGACTAGATGGGGGCAATCAATTTATGAATTTCCTTTCACCATATATCTTGTATGTTTTATATATTTTTTAAGTGGGGGAAATCAACTTGTATGTGTCATACAGGGATGATATCTGCTTAAGATTTGACAGTGAAGGCCTGTCAACAATTTTTTATTGTACTCTGAGCTACATCTCTCTTGATCTTCAATACATCTTTTCCTATAGGGAATATTTTATTGGGAACTTTTTTTTTTCCATGGATTTTCCTTGAGTAGTTTTAGAAGAGATAAAGTTATCAGGATTAGCCTATACATACTTTCTTTCAGTTGGAATCAAAAGAACATAAATATTTTTTCCTAGTCTTGTTTTAAAGATATGTTTTTAAGTTTTCAAAGTCAGGGAGAAATTTTTTCTTTCTATGAAGATTTAAGGACGGGTTATGAAGATTTAAGGACAGGTCGTGAAAATCAAAATAGAGTAAAATCTCAGAGATAGGAAAAGTGAAATAGAATGAGGGATGAGAGGGTTTGGCATAAAAAAATCTCACTTCCACACAGTCCTCTTTTCGATTACCAACTTATCTTCTTTCTATTTGTTTCTCATTTTATTTTTATTTGGAGGTTTTCAGATCTATAATTTTACGATCTTTGATCAGGTGATCGTTTTTACATGAGTAGAATTATGCTAACATTCGATGAGATTTATTTTAGCATTTTAGATTGAAAAATAAACATAGAAGTTCATACCTTGGATTTCATTTATATTTGCAGCCTAACCAATTATTAATTCATCACCTGTTTGAGAGAAAAAAAACTTATTCTGAAAATTGAGTGTTGAATTCCGATATCTCCTTATTCCTCATCTGATGATAAATGTCTTGCAAAAAGAAACAATCAGAGAGTTCCGCAAAATAGAAATGATATACAATACAAACATTTTATTTTTTTCTTTTCGGAGTATTAAATAAAACTAGGTTTATAAAAAGTAAAATTCAGGTATCCTATGAAGGAAAATAATGTTTCGAAAGTAAACAGAAACCAAACCGCTATATACAATGGTATTGTGAAACATTTTTATTGCATGAAATGTTTTAGATAGCACCCGTTTATAGGGGTGTCAAAAAATTTCCCATCGAGATTCTCGGGTAGGAATGAATTCTTACCCTCTGTAGATGAAATCCTCAATGGTCCGAACCAGAGGTGATGAAACTTATCGTGTTTACCTGGATATTCTTTCCTGACATCCCATTTCAAAACTAAATCACCAGGAAGAAATTCCCCGTCTTTCTCTTTTTTGTCGAAAAGGGATTTCATATTATCTTGGTATTTTTTAAGTCTGACATCGACTTCGGCCCTGTTTTGTTGGAATTCAATTGTTTGGTTTATCCTCCTCATTACGTCAATTGGATCTTTGTTCGCATCTTGCCACAACTTCATTACTGGAAGAGATAGATTAATAGGGAGGACAACGTCGGTGCCATAAACCATTTGGAAAGGAGACATGCCTATTGATTTCTTAGTGCCGATCCGATTTGCCCATAAGATGTACTTTAGGTGAACGTGCCAAGCCTTTCTATTCTCCCTTAATAATTTCTTTATTATATTCATCAATATTTTTTTGGATGATTTGGCCAACCCATTTCCCTAAGGATAATAGGTTGTAGAATGTCCCAGCACAATGTTGTATTTTTGACAAAAACTTATCATTTCCATAGATTTGAATGCTTGGGTGTTGTCCGTAACTATTTTTCGGGGGAAACCAAATCTAGATAGGATGTTCTCTTCCAAAAAGTTTATAACTACCAAATCTGTGGCATTCCGAGTTGGAATGGTCTCCACCCATTTTGTGAAATAATCGATAGAAGTTAAAATCCATTTATATTGGGCACTTGACTATGGGTGGATTTATCCTATGAAGTCTAGGCCCCATTGTTTAAAAGGAGTCTCTGTCTTGACTTGGACCAAAGGTAAGGAGATATGAAATGATATCGCGATACCAATCATAGGAAGAAAATTTATCCTCGATATGGACTCTAGGGGTTTGATCGTCAAGTTCTCCTATGTATGGAATAGGTCCATGTGATTCTAGATTATTTATCCCAACTTCTCTGAAATTTGACTCTGCTAATATCTTCACCAAACCCTAAACTTTGACCAGCTTGGTCGGTTTTACTTCAAGATCGAATTCCTGAATTTTGGCTAACCACCGACCTCTTCTACCATCACTGTCCGGCTGTACCAATATATCTTTAAAAGAGCTTGTTGGCACATAATCAATTATTCTGGAGTGCGGTACATATGTCCTGAAAGATTTGAGATATTTCACCATAGCATAGGCTTCGTTTTCCAGTATATTGTATCTTAATTTGGCGTCTCTGAGAATTTTACTGAAAAACGTAATCAACTGCTCGAAACCTTCTTCATTATTTTGGAGAAGTACTGTTGTGATAGTATGTTCCGATGCAAAAGAAAAGATCAGGAATTCCTTAGTATAGTGAGGACTAGCTAATACTAGAGCTTCGCTTATAGCTTTCTTAACTTGCTCAAATGATGCTTTAGCTTCAAAATTCCATTTGATTTCATTGTCTTTCTTCAGCATATCTGTGATTAATTTGACAACTTCAGCAAAGTTAGGGATAAACCTTCTCAAAAAAATTATTTTACCTAAAAAAGACTAGATTTATTTTTTATTTTTAGGAATGTTTATTGTGTCAATAGCCTCAATTCGCTTGGGATCAACCTTTATTCCATCTTTTGAAACCATATACCCTAGAAGTATTCCTTATTGCATAGAAAAATGAGACTTTTTAGGGTTTAGAGACAAACCAAATTTTCGACATTTCTCAAAAGTTTGTTTGAGATGAAACAGAGGTGATGCATCAGAATTCGAGAAGACTATTAGATCATCTAAGTAAATAATGACAAACTTATCTCTCTCACTGATGAAAGATATATCCATTTCTCTTTGGAAGGTGGCCCCTACATTCATCAAACCAAACGACATTTTATCATACATGAAATTTCCCCACAGAGTAGTGAATGAAGTTTTTTCTTTATCATCTTCATGGACAACAATTTGGTTATAACTTAAGAAGCCATCGATCCTCGACACTCTATTTTCTCCAACTAATTTTTCCAGGACATGATCCATTTTTGGCAGTGGGTAGTTATCTTTCAGGGATGACCGGTTTAAATTTCTGAAATCCACACAAAGCCTAATTTCTCCACTTTTATTTCTGATGGGTACCAGATTTGCTACCCATTCAAAATACCTAAGTGGGACAGTAATATTTGTGTCGAGAAGCTTCTTGACTTCTCTTTCTATTACAAGTAAGAGGATAGGGTTTATCTGTCTCATCTTTTGTCTAAAATGTTTGATACCCTGTTTCAAAGGAATCTTATGTTCAATCACAGAGGTATCATAAGTTTTTAAATCATCATAGGAACAGGCAAATATGTCTTTGTATTGTTTAATAAATTTGACATATTTGTTTTTCTCCTGAACTGGAAGGTATTTAGATAACTTGACTATCTTAGGTTCTTATTTAGTTCCTATGTCATAGTCTTCAACCTCCTCAGGTTGAGTTCATAGGGTAGATTTCAAGGGTATGTCATCTTTGTCAAACAACCTCTCTAAGGGTATCAGTCCTCTATGGATATGATTGTTCTTAAGTACAAGCATTCAATGATTCGTGATCTTATCTTGGAACTTTTTAGGCTCTTCACTTCTTGCGTGATCCAGATAGGATCGTTCTGGTTCTCTTGATATATATGAGTCTCAGAGACATCATCGACCATTTCTAGAAAAATTTTAATCTGCTCGTCATCTTCAAAGATTTGCTAGTGTTTCACATTATTTGGGATTGGAGGTTTTTGCCTCATTTCTATATGATAATTTAGTTTTAGGATAGTAGGATACATAAAAGTCGTAGCATCTTTGGCCAAGGAGTCTTCCTATTGATTTTCCATTCTGGGAATGTTATGAATGTTAAATGACGAGAATAAATTCTCAATCAGATCCCAGGCACAATTTCTATATGACCTTAGCCTTAGATGTTTTTCTTGATATTGCTGCATTATTTTTTTTACAATAAGTTCTGCATCACCATAAACTATTAGATTTTCAATTTTTTGTTTCCTGACAACCTCCAATCCGAAGACCAGAGCTTCGTACTCAAAGACATTATTAGTATAACCGATTTCCCACTGTAACCTGTATGAAAAGGGAATGACATATTCATATCTAGGTGCAACAAATAACACTCCTACCCCTGCCCCTTCGCAGGATGAAGCACCATCAAAAAACATTTTCCATACTCCTTCTCCATTATTTACACTTTTCTGTGTTTTTTCTATTTTTTTGTTTTCCTCTTCTATACAGTCATCAAAATCAACGTCTAATGATAAAATACAAATTCCTAGATCTTGATCAGTAGCATATACTGGATAGTTGTTTGGGTTTTGAGGGTCACTTACAGTATATGCCAGTCTAGTCTCTTTGTATATTCGAGTAAATTATCCACCAAAAATCGGGATTGCAGTACATGTTATGTCCAGTTGAAGTGATACACCAAGTTTTGTGCCCCAAGACCTGGATAAAAGCATGTCATACTTGACAGGGATGTCAACAATGACTACATCCATAAGAATACCCTTTACAGGAATCTGCGCAATATTCACTACCAGATCTTTGATCATGCCCAAACACTTAACCTTTCTGGAATCAAAAGAATATAAGTCCTGATAAGGTCTAAAGATTTCAAGGCCCAACTTTTCCATGATAACTTTAGGCATTAAGTTGTGAGAGGCCCCAAAATATAACATGCAATTATGAAGTAAATGATCATGCACAGTTAAGGTAATATAAAAAGGAGCTACATAATCCTTAGCATTTTCAA
>SNQJ01S0095454.1:34111-44461 GCA_010110895.2 Picea sitchensis | reverse complement strand
CGTAGGCTTTTCATCTTGTAAATTTATTACATCTGCATAACATTCTGCATCAAAAAAATTAATCATTTTAGCAATTTGTTTTTTATAAATTGGATTCTTAGCGAGATCAACCAGAGGCATGGGGGTTTTAATTTTATTTATTTCATTTTCTAAACTAAAACCTTCAGATTCTTTTTTTCTTTCTCTGGTTGTAGCTTATGCTTCATTATTATCTGTTTTATTGGTTTGTGTTGGTGGAGTTACTTCACACACACCTAGGATTTATTTTTCCTAAGTTTATTCCTTGTTTATTATTCATAATTAGTCATTATCCAGTCTCCTATGTTTTAGGGGAAAATATTCCACCTGGAGAATATTCTCTTTTAGTTGACACTTCAGTTTGACTAGTTGAGTTGAGTTTAGATGTTGCATTGGGATCATCACCATGCAACGTTGGGATCATCACCATGAAACATTGGGATAATCACCATCATAATTTGACCTTGCCTTGGTATCATCACCATATTGTTGCATTAGCCTTGATTCCATGAGTTAACTCCTCACTACTCTATGTTAAGTCAGTTAACTGAAGTCTAGTTAACTAGTTAACTCAACTAGGTGGCAGTTCACTCCCATAACTGCCTGCGATACTAGAATAGGTGGCACTTCACTCCTATAATTGATGGCATGTGTAAATATCACTCTATACCACCACTATGGTGCATTGTTTCACCTCAATTCGAAATCATTGAGATATATAGAGTATATCATGTGTAAAATATTCATTATTCATAACGGTTAATGAGAATTCTTCCATTCTTTCTCTCCTTCTTATTCTTTCTCCAATTATGTCTAAAAATGTGTGTATTATTGTTTAGATAGATATATTTTGTGCAAGTTCAAAACATTTACATGGTATCAGATCCAATGGACTGCTAAGAGAAAGATACACCAAAATTGTTTGTAGGTACAAAAGATTGAAGACAGCGGAAAGATGGAATTCCAAAAAGAATTCATTCTTACACCTTACAACTATTTTTCATGGAAAGAGAAAATAGACATACATATCCGATCCAGAGGGTTGTACAGGTTAACCATGAATACATATACAGAGCTGACATTAGCCATAGAAAAATCCAAGTACCTAAATCGCATGGATGAGGCACTCGGAACAATTTGCAGTCTTATTTCTCTTGATCTCCTTTTTCACATATCTTCCTGTAAGACTCCCAATGAAGCCTGGAAAATATTGGAAGGGATATTTATAAAATAGGATGAGATGAGGGGACACATGCTAGAGGTGGATCTACTCACATTGGATCCAAAAAGATTCGAAAATATACAATATTGCTTTACAAAATTCAATGATTTATTGTCGCAACTCAAAGCTTGTGGGGTTGATAAATCAACGAAGGAGAAACAAATGGTTCTCACCATTCTCTCCAATCTTGGTCCTAAATTATTTGTATTTGTAACCACATTCCATACTGTCATATTCACCTCTAGAGACACCTGGAAGATGCCTTCTCTTGAGGACTTTATCAAATCCTTGACACAAGAGCAAACCAAGCTCATCAACATGGGCACGATCAAAGGCCCAAGGGAACATGCACTCACTGTGCATGATGGAAGACAAAAATATAAGAAATCTAAAGATAAAGATAAGAAAAAATCTCATGCACATACGAAGAAGGAAGGGTACACAAAACCCTTAACCGATGCCTTCAGATCCAAAGGAGAAAAGGGAAGAAAATGAGAGAAATGCACATATTGTCACAAAGGATTCCATTAAGAATCCACATGCATGTAAAAATAAATAAACCAGATGTCTCAGATACTTTAGAAAAACAACCTTGGAGATCACATCCCCGAGGGTGCAAAGAAGAAGAAGCCAGAAGATCTATATTCCAAGAAAGGTAATTCTAGCCATGCCTTGATTGCCATCAACTCCTCCCCCGATGCTTGGATCGTATATTTAGGAGCATCACATCACATGGCTACCTCAAAAGAAGTATATTATTCTTTGGATGCATGGAAAGGTCCTCCCATTCTGATGGGGGACAACTCTTCTGTCGAAGTCACCAGCAAAGGAAGGATTGAACTCACCAACGAAAGTTTCAAGAATGTGCTGCATGTTCCGAAGCTTTCTGTCAACCTTCTCTCTGTGTATCAGATGATGAATTCCGTCACTAGAAAGAAATTTGTATTCACACCAAATGTCGTATCCACATCTACGACATGCAAACCAGCTCCAGGGTTGCTACCAGTGAGGTAAATCACCAGTCTAGATTGTATACATTTTTTGAATTCATTGAACCTGATTCTGCTTTACTGCATACTCATGTTGATGAAAGTAGTAGGATATGGCAAGAAAGGTTTGGACATTTGAATTTCAGATACATGAAACACTTAGCAAGCACAGATTAGTTGATGGTCTACCAGAAACCCATTTCTCAAGGGAAGTATGTGAGGGATGTGTTCTCGGGAAACACCCTCAAGAGAAATTCGACAAAGGAAAGTCTCAACGAGCTTCCACACCTTTAGATATGATCTACAGTGACCTTATGGGTCCTTTTCCGCATCCATCCATCAGCAAATTGAGGTTTGTTCTCATTTTTTTTTATGATTTCTCACATTTTACTTGGATCTACTTTCTCAGGCAAAAATCTGAGGTCTTTCAACACCTCGAAGATTTCAAAGCCTTGGTTGAGACATAGTCCAGAAAGAAGATCAATGTCCTCCGAGATGATAATGGGGGAGAGTATGAAAATCATGATATCCATAATCTTTACCATGAGGCAGGGATTCAAATGCAACATTTAGTTCCCTATACTCCGCAGAAAAATGGAGTTGTTGAGCAGAAAAAAATGATCTCTAAAGGAGATGGCATCTTGCATGTTGCATGCAAAGTCACTACCACAAAGACTATGGTCCTGTTAACACTCTGTAAATTTCCTAGAGGTTGTCAGAAAAGAAGAAATCTATGGGAGGTAACTTTATCCAACCACTTTGAAGCTAGGATCTAGCCCTACCAGCTTCATAGAGGGATCTCTCTGTAAGATTTAGATATGTTTCAAATTCAAATATTAGGCTAGGTAAATAAAATATGTTGGTTTTTTTTGTTGTAGTTTTCTTTGGGTTGGATGAGGGGGATTTACACATCCATTGGGCTATGGGGTCTGTATCCTTAAATGAAATCTAACCAAAAAACAAAGAGACCTTTCACAGGGCAAGATAATGTAATCACTGGATTCTTTTAGCAGCATAAATGAGGAATAGCAGAAAAGACGAGAAAGACAATTACAACAAAGAAGTAGTTAGGAATTTCTTTATCTTAAAATCAGAAGATAAAACACTTAAATCTTTTAAAGTGAGAAACAAGGTACACGAGATAAATCCTGCAACGTTCGTTACTTTCAAAGATTAGATTTAGAAAACAGTGTGATAACTAAGCAAGAATAACATTTAACTTAGAAAGGAAAACATCACCAATGAGTACACACAAGAATCCTGTGGAAATGCTTCTTTGAATTAATGGAAGATCTCTTGAAAAATATTACAGTCTAGTAGCTCACAGGGCATAAAGATCAACCCTCAATACTTCAAAAAGTGAAGTATTTATAACCCAAAATACAAATGATCCTTTCATTAAAGATCAGGATGTGGTAAATCTATTTTTAACTTAACTAACTTAACAAATTACAAAAATCTAGGAAACTGCTTGATGATATGTTGAACTTCATGCTATTTTCTGGGTGAACCGTTGGTGAGGCCTCTTCATGAACTTGTCTCACTAGATAGTTGATTGGGCTGTGACAGTTCATTGATTAGTCGATCAGGTTGCAAATCTCTTCCCATCGAAGGTGACTGGGAACGCTGACTTTGAGTAATCTTCGGTAGACTTCATCCATCTCTGTGTATTTGGAAAAGGTAGGCTTGGTGATGAAGATGTATTGGATCTCATGTTGTATGCTTATGTCTAACTGTAGTGCATCTAGGAGAGCCTTGCTAGTGATACTGCCTTGAATTCCTGCAAATTTCGAACTATCCTTAGCCACCTCTGCTAGTCTCTTTTTGTAATCGGGGAGAGTCATCAATTTGTCATTTATCACCTTCAAACTAGGAAGACCCTTCTTCCGTAGAGCCTTAATCTTGCTAAAAAAACTTTGCACCCCTTGGTCCATATCCTAAAATTTTCCTTCTAGCTATAACATCAATCCTCTCTTGGTCAGGACTCTCTTGACCTCAAGGATGGTCTCCATTCTATCCTCAATTCTCAGATCTTCCAGCTCCTCTCTAGTTTTAGAATTTAGGAATTTAATGATTTCATTAGCCTCTGTGGGAATCTCTCCTAGTTCTGATCTAATCTTCTCAATAGCTTGTTTACTTATTTGTACCAATTCATTTTACTCAAACATAATCTATATCATTAGCCATATTTTATTCATAGACTTGGTGATGTCTATCCAGACACTTTCTTTGACTTCAGCCAGTGTTATGCCTGCCATTGTTTGTTTTCGGAGTAGTTGTAACTTTTGTTTGAGCTGATCTGACACCTGTTTTTCTTTGGATTAACTGGTTTGGTAAGAAGACTTGAGTTCCTGGAGGTTCTCAATCTCCTTTTTAAGCCTGCTAATCTTTGTTTCCTGTAGATTCATGTCCTCCATAGACTTAGCCAATTCAACAGTTTCTTCCAAAGACGTTAGTGGGTTTGCCAATGAAATTCATGCTAGTGACGTCATGCTTACTCCCGAGAGTGGAACTGCACTCAATGGGATTAATTCCATGGGTTTCGACAGTTCTTTCTCTTTCACTAGATTCTCCATTTCAGATTCTATTTCTTTCAATTGTGCATTCTGCTCAATGATCAACTTAAGCATCTCATCTTTTTCTCCTTATGCCTTTGTTATTTCCTTTGCCTGTGAGTCTACTATTGGTGGCATCTTCAATTGTTTCCTCAAATATTCTATGTCATCATTTTTCTTCTTGATCATCTCCTCGACTGCTTTCACATTCGAGGGATCATACCCGATCTTGAGGATCAGTTCCTCCAATGTCTTAATCCTGTTATCCTTGGAAAAGGATGATATTTTCTCCAACTTCAATTGCATCTGGATGTTATTCAGAGACACTTGTAACCTGGAGGCAGTAGTGGAAGCATGGGACAACGTGGAGAAAACCATTTCTCCAACCTGCCTATGTAGATCCATTTGATCATCTGGTTGCACATTTTTAGTATGGAATTCAAAAGTTTCCCTTTTGTAATTTGTGATTAACTTTCGGTCTGGCACCTATGCTTGGAGAAATGCCATGTGAATTCTGCCCTTCTCAGTCTCGAATGCCGATAGTAGCCTATGTTGTGCAGTCGAAGTCTACTTCCAGAACTGGGCGTATGTGCTTCTAGTTAGAGTCTGATTCTTTTTCTTGATCAAATCGTATTTCTCAAAGATACTCAGCTTCAATCTTGTCTTGCCTAGCTAGTTGATTGGTGGAGTATCTATAGGCTTCTTTGGTAATACTGAGGTTATGATCTGCTTGCTTCTTGTACTGAGGAGTGACCTATCAACCTCTATCATTGTAGTGGATGGAATCACCTTTTCTCCAGCCAGGTCAGGAGCCGGACTGGATTTTGGCCTCTTGGTATGCAGTCGAAATTCTTCTGATGATACTTCAGTGACAGGAGGTGACATATCCTACCTAGGCATTTTCTCCTTTGGAGCCTGTGGTGTGGCTATCTATGATACGGTGACCGGGAGGTCCTGTTGTTCTGTCTCAACCAAAGTATTTGGCTCCCATTCTGTCTGGTTTGCAAATTTTTCTACCTCAGGCCTAGATACGTGAACATACAGGATATTCTTGTTTTTTATCCTCATCTTTAAAATTATCCCGCATGGATCATAGTGCCATGTGAAAATGGCGAAGAATTTCATTTCCCTTAGTAGTCTATTTGCTTCCTCCCCAACACCTCAACTATTGCAGATGAAAGACCCAATCTGCCCTTTGATTCTGAGTTGTTGCTTCTTCTTCAAAGACACAAAATGTATATTGTCCGAGTTTATCATCTGCCTTATGTATTCCATGGCAAAAATTCTGACAGGTAAGTACTTGGGTAGTTTATATGGGGCCAAATCACACCCATAGACTCTAATTTCAGTGTGATTTTGATGTAGGTACTAATCACTAGTATTTGTATGATCTGAGAGATGTAGTGTAACACCCTATTTCCCCCAGCCTATAAAAATAACTATACTGGCCAAGTATTGTGGCAAACTCAGAAATGTGAATGTGTGATGTGAATAGACCTTGTGAAAAAATTCGATGAATGTGAATAATATTATGAATATATATATTGTAGGACTATTGAGAGGGGAATATGCTGAAAAAGAGACCACGATGGCTGGATAAAGGTGGTGGAAGGCACCTGAAATGGTGGCATTAACTTCCACTGAAAACCAATACCGTATTTGGTCTTCACTGGCCCAGAGAACCAAGAGCGGCTCGCTGGCCCGAAATTAATTAATCGCAAGTTCGTAGGTGGATGGATCCTCATGCGTAATGAGGGATGGGGGTAAAACCGCACATCCATGGGGTCCTGACACCTGACCACCACGAGGGAGATCGTTCCACACGCAACCTCACCGGAAAGGAAAAAGGCAGGAGGAGTGTGCGATCACGGGCAGATGCGAGGGAGGAAGAACTCTGGAAAAATATGCAGAGTGAGTGATAGCGGAGAAGAAGGAGAGTAACCTTCATTCTCATTCACTGGAAGATAGAGACACAGTCTCACAGTATCATGGTCTCAACTCGGGGGTGGCTAGTGGTAAATCCGTTGGGAGTCATTGAGCCTACAGTTGGGTGGAAACGAGCACCCCTCTCAGCAGTTGCATCACCTCTGGTGTTTTTATGATAAATGTTTTGTCTATGGAATCTTAAAATATATATATATTCTGATATTTATGCTCATAAGCTGTGAAATTGTGAATGATTTCAGTGGAAGAATGTTTGTATGGGTTTTTGATCAGTACTGGTAGTTGCATGTTTATTATGGAAAGACTATGTATGGCTTATGTTTTCATAAATCGTTATTTATATGCATATTGATCTAATTAAGACTTCACATCTGGATCTAGAGAAAGAGATACCCTTATCTGCCTCAGATAGTACCCTGAGTAAACCTCCCCATAGAGATACCCTCCTTGAAAATCCCATCATGAACCTAGAAAGAGGATGTGAAGGCGCAAGGCCTTAGTAACCCTGCATGAGGAGGAACGATCCTCTTGAAATACCGAGATGGATGTGTAGGGATAAGTATCATTTGACGGGCGAGATCCTGTTGGAAGATCTACAGTCACTCACGACCGTTATATTGGAAGGAGAAGAGGGGGCATTAAATTCCTCAACCCCTTTCTTTTGTTTTTATGAGTAGAAAGTAGAGACCAAGACCCACTCAAGTCCTAGACTTGATGAATGAGAGAAATAGATGTGTTGAAGACTCTTCTAAGAGTCAAACCCAAAAGAAAGAGCGCAAAGCTCCCAAGTCCCTCATAGTTGATGAAGCTCATGACAGATAGCACCTGTTCAGATGCACAGACCTTGTAGGAATTCACAGAGGTCGAAGAAATCTTTCACGACTTTAGAGTAGGGAAGCTCGGGAGGGATAGTGCCATTTTGTGCACGGAGCCATAACTGCGAAGGTTGCAGAGGAGAAGCAAAGGCTAAGAAATTTGATACTTAATAAATATTCAAGGGAGAAGAAAGAGAAGTGCATGCTCAAGGAAGAGATACAATTTCCATTCAATTAGCTGGAGAGAAATAGATCTAGGTCATCGAAAATGTACGTCCAGACACGGGAAGAAGAGAGAAGAATCAGATGGCAGAGACACTTCGAGATAGAAGTGGAAAATAGTTGATAATCATTGGATCTTGCAGAGTTTCAAAGAAGTTAGGGTTGGGTGCTTCAACCCATGAAGTCGCAAGTGGCGAAGTCACGAGAGGATCAACACCATCCATCCAAGGAGGACAGGTGGTAGAGATCCAGGGATCTCGTGAACTCGGAGGTTTGCAAGGTAAGAGCCCAATGGTTGGGTTCTCCAAGTCACGAGTGGTGAAGTCGCAAGAGGATCAGGACCGTCCATCTAAGCAGGACAGGTGGCAGAGATCCAGGGATCTTGTGAACTTGGAGGTTCACAAGGTAAGAGACCAAAGGCTGGGTGCTCCAAGTCGCGAGTGGTGAAGTCGCGAGGAGCAGAGATAGTCGTTGGATCTAGAGAATGGGAGGATTGTTGGATCAGGAACCCCATCGCCTATCGCGTGTTCATGGGTTCAGAGGTTGAAAGGAGTCGTTTACGACTTCACAAGTAGTGAAGTGTTGAGAGCCGAGCATGAGAGAACACGTGGCAGAAAATCAAGGTGGAGCCCACGTGATTGACAGGTGGACATGCGTTACCTAGAGAAGAGAGTCAATGCTCTATTGACTTCTCGTGTCTCAGGGATTCGTGGGATAAGAGAATGAGAGCTCAACCCTTGTACTTTCAAAGTCATGAGTAGTGAGAATGAGAGAGGGAAAATTAAATATCGCTTCTTGGGGGTTCATGAAGGGAAGGTGCCAAGGTTTGACGCTACAACTCACAAATTGGTGAGTTGCGAGCAGTGTGAAAGGAAGGTCAACCTTCACTGACTTTCAAGTCTCATAGGATCGCATAAGGAAGGAGAGTTCAACTATTAAACTCACGAAGTGACAAATAGCAAGAGGGGGTAGAGTTTAGTCTACCTGGCAGTCACACGTAGGGGATGTTGACAGAAGGAAGCTATACCCATTTCGTGATCTCAGGTATCGACGATTTGTGAAGAAAATTTGAGGATCTTCGACTCACGACTCGCGAGGTTGTGATTTATGAAAGGTGCCTGCATTTAGGTGCGTATGTGGTCCTATCGAACTAGGGACTAAAGAAAGGGAGCTAGTACTTTGTTGTTAAGCGGCTGGTAGATCTGGACGGCCAGAATCTGCATGCCCAAATCTACGGCCAGGGTTTTATTCCAAATCCCCCTCACCATTCTACCTTTAAGATTGGACTCACTTGTATCGCTGAGTCACAAAACATGAAAAGGCGCCTGGTTTGTTTGGCTTGTGGTCCTAACCCACAATCATAGGGAGGTGAACAAGGAAGAACTAGCCTATGCTAGGCCCCCGTAGGACTTCAGGGATTTTGTCCCTTGAGGAAAAGAAAAAAAAATTATTACGCCGCAGGGGTGTGTGAAAAATTGGTATCAGAGCATGGTTACAACACTTGGCCTGCTTGGGCTCATGAACAAGTTGCACAGAAGCTCTGTTTGGAACACTCCTAAGAGGAGTAACCCTCTATCTTAAACCCTTTTATATTCAAAGGATCAAAGTTTGAAAATAATAACCTGACTGTGTATGCATGTGAAATAATTATAAATTTTGCGCGGGTTATAAAAATGTATCTAACTATTGACTAACAACCAACATTTGTCTTTTCCACCAAAACGGGTGATCAGCCGCGGGGATTTACAGACACAAAAAATGGTGACTCATCAAGAGGTGGGAGAGGGATCCCACAATAGAGATGAAGAGTCTGATGAAAGAAGGGTAGTAGGGACCCCTCCAGATCTAGCCGAGACTGTGAGGAGTCTCATGGTCGAATTACAAAGCTGCAAGGCCGACAATGAAAGGATGATGAAAGAACAAGAAAAGAAAATAGAAATTAACGCAATTTTACTGCAGAGTTTATCCGATCTACAAAGACAAATGCAACATGAACCTGAAACTCAGAAACATGGTCATATGGGTGGCCACACTGAGAGAAGCACCTTGAAAAAGGTCCACCCCAGAGGTAAAGGACAAGAGTCGGATAATTCCTCTAAGATGGAAGTTGGCGATTCGGAGGGCTCTTCTAGCAGCAGAACCATTTCCTATCCCCGAAGAAAACAGAAGAAGCAAAAGTCTTCCAAAGATCAAAAATTCAAAGAATTCAGAAAGGCCAAACCACCCTCCTTCGACGGTGAAATAAATAAGAGAGAGGAAGTAGAGGCCTGACTACTTGGACTAAAGAAGTATTTCAAAGTCCATGACTTCTTAGAAAATATGAAGGCCTGAGTGGCCACCTTCAACTTGAACGGAAAGGATTCCATTTGGTGGGAAGACCTTAATAATGTGAAAAGGGTTCACGAAGAGGACCTGCCCAGGGAATGGTTTGAGAAATACTTTTGGAAGAAGTATCTATCGGAAAAATATTTCGACGAAAAGACTAAAGAGTTTTATGAACACAAACTGGGACAACTTACTATAGAAGAATATGTCAACAAATTCCTCGATTTGTTGAGGTATGTACCCTATATCAAGGTGGAAAA
>SNQJ01S0095454.1:0-12634 GCA_010110895.2 Picea sitchensis | reverse complement strand
ATGGCTCGCAAAAGAGCTTATACTCGATCTCACCCAGATCCAGAACCTGCGATAGCAACTGATAAACCAGAATAGTTACTCAGGAAAAAGACCATCGTTGAAGGTTCAGTAAGTCATAATCCCATTCAGAAGTCCCTTTCTCTTCCAGAGGAGATTGTTTACCTTCAAGATCTTGACTTTGACATCCTTTTCGAACAAAGCCTATTTAGAACGAAATCTGATAGATTTGTAGCTGAAACCATGTTGGACCTAACCGTATTGCAACCTCCAACTCCTAAAGTTCTATCTCCCACTGCTAAACCTCAAACCACTCACTCTGTGCCAGCTATCCCCTCCTCATCCTCATCTTCTATCACCACCTCACCTATCATCCAGGTTGTCGTCCCGCCTCCTCCACCTATCATGGCAGCTAGATATGCTCCCTTGGTGTTGGCCGCACCCCTTCATGCTATGCCTTAAGACTATCAAACAATACTTACATAGTTCGATGGAACAAGAACCTTGAGCACCCAACAACACATTGATAAAATGAATGATTATTTTGACTTGCAGAAAGTAGATGAGGCTGACGTTCAAATGAGATTGTTTGCGCAAAGTTTGACAGGTGACATTAAGAAATGGTATAAAGGTTTAAGTGCTGCCTCAATGCTCGACCTTACCGCATTTAAAATAATTTTTCTAGACAGATGGGAGGTAAATAAAAACCCTCTCCAAATCTTGTCAGAATACAAAAACATCAGAAGAAATCAAGGTGAGACAGTACAAGATTACTGCACCCATTTCAATAACCTGTATAATGCAATTCCAGCCGATATTAAACCTCCACAAGGTTTGGCATTGATAAAATTCCGTGATGGTTTTGACGCCGATATGTCATATCAATTAAGTGAAAGAAACTCCACCACCCTGAAGGACATGCAGAAAAGTGCAATAAGTGTGGAGGCCAACCTGTTGGCAAAAAGGGCATGACAGAGGATAGAGAGGAGAGTCACAATCAAAGAGGAACCTTCCACATCAATTTCTTATTCCAAATTAGATTCCTTGGCCTAAGAAATGGAAATAATGATGGAGATACTTACTGTATCCGAAAGAAATCCCTCTAGAGAAAACCCACCAGCTCCTCAAATTTAGAATCCTAACTTCAGAAGAAACCCTCCTCAAATTAGGCAGAGAGATCCTAGGGATCAAAGGGAACAAAGAGGTCTTGATCAATAGATTAGACTGCCCCTACAAGAAAATTATGCCGATGAAGGAGAAGAAGTAATTGAAGAACTGGAGGATACTCACATAAACCTCATGGGCATTCACGATAATGAAGCTATTTTCCTTACCCAAGAAGAGAAAGAACTTTTTATTCTCTCTCAAACAAAGGTAAGTGAAGAAGCTGAAGATACCCAACAACAATCATTTGAAAATTCTATTATGGAGGTTCATCGATAGTACAACCTGTGAAATAAAAAGATAGATGGAAGTTCCCCAAAAAAGGTGACTGAAACAAAGAAGATAGTCGAAACCAAGAAATCCCCCAAGCCTTCTATCGAGAGGATCCCTGAGAAAGGTAATGCTGACATTCCAACAAAAAGAAACCTTACTATTCTAAAAAGATCGTCGCAGATTAAGGTTTCATCAACTAACCCACCAAATACTTCTGGCTAGAATATTTTGGTGGACAAATCAGAATTGTTGAGCCAAAGCAGAGCATCTACACCTTTTAGCCTCGAAGGGGATTTAGCCAAAGTAAAAATTCCCATTCCCCTTTTCGAGTTGATGAGCAAAGACACTTACCGATTGTAGGTGATCAAAGCACTGAGCATTGAACCTGATATAGGCACGAAGGCCTTAACTATTGGGTCAGTGAATGATTAAGATAAGATATTGTAAACCTTATATATGATCAACCTGAACTCCTATTTGGACCTGAAGTGGATGGTCAGACTGACAATGGTGTTTTCGATCCTTTTTACATCATCCTTAATATACATGACCTGATTCTGCATAATGCTATGTTAGATTCGGGTGCTTCCCGTAATATGATGCCTAAAGTAGTGAAGGAAAAACTGGGACTTGAGGTTACCATAACTTACAAGGACTTACACTTCTTTGACTGCAGTAAAGTTAGATGTATCGGTTTGATCAAGGATCTGTGTATCAACCTGGTTCAGATTCCCACAAAAATCATGGTCATGGATGTTGTGGTTGTGGAGATTCCCCCAAAATATGGTATGTTGTTGTCCCGGTCTTGGGGGGGAAAGTTGAAAGGTACTTTGCAATTGGATATGTCGTATGCCACTGTCCCAGTTTTTTGGAAACAAAGAAGACTATACCGAGAAACACTGATGAAATACATGGTTAGCAGCTAAGAAAAACTGCATAACTATCCTCTGTACTCTACACATTCTGACCTAGATTCCTTTATCCTATATAATGATGGTGATACGGGAGAACAAATCACTCAGATGGAAGAAGATATAGTTGGTCCAGATGAAGGCCAAGAAATCACCGAGGCAGAAAGAAAGAAAAATGTGATAACTGAAGAATTTCCAGCAGATTTCTGGAGCAATTCGAGGGAGCCATGAGCAAAGAAGGAGCTGGAGCAGGGGTTTGGTTGCACAATCACAGATCCAGGTATTCGGAAAACCATTCTTACAAATTGAATTTTCAATGTACTAACAATATAGCTGAGTACAAAGCCTTGATGCTCAGTCTTAAACTATTGAAGAAGGTTGGTGCCAAACAAATCATGGTAAGGGGAGATTTCGAATTAATTATTAAACAAATTAAAGGTGAGTATGCAACCAAACATCCCCGTCTCAAAGCTTATAGGAATGTTGTTCTGGATGCCCTTAAATGTTTCACTGAAGTTGATTTGTAGGTGATGCCTAGGGGAAAAAATATCTTAGCGGATGGGTTATATACGTCAGCAGCCACATGCAAGATACCTTTTCGTTCCACTCACCCATACACGGTAGAGGTGAAGTGAAGACCAACTATTCCAGACAACATCAGATACTGGCAGGTATTTGGTAATGACGATCAAATTGAAGATTTCTTACAATGTAAAAATGATTTCGAGTGTACAAACATAGACTTAGAGAATGAAGATGAAAATGTAAAAAGACCTGATTTTGGAATTGATAGTGTAAATAAGATAGATTCGAGAGAGTTAGGTGAGGATGAGATAGAAGATGATGTTTTGCATTTAAAAAGTAATTTTTTACCCAGGGGTTTAGTTCCTTTAGAAGACCTATTTGATTTTAATGATGTAGCTAAAAAACCAAAAATTGAAGCCAGTGGTCAAGAAGTAGAAGATTTTAATATAGGGATAGAAGAGAAACCCAAGATGGTAAAACTTTACAAATATTTACCCCCTGAGATGAAACTCAAATACATTGAGCTTTTCAAGGAATATTCAGATGTATTCGCCTGGGGTTATGAGGACTTGAAAGCTTATAACACCAGCATCATACAACATAGGATTCCAATAAAAGAAGATAAAAAATCTTTCAGACATAAACTTAGGAGAATCAATCCCAAGCTACTTCCCCTGATAGAAAAAGAAATAAAAAAAATGTACGATGCTAAGATCATAGTCCCATTACGATTTTCCAAATGGGTTTCAAATTTGGTCCCGAGACGAAAGAAATCCAGAGAAATCAAGCTTTGCATCGATTTCCGAAATTTGAATAAGGTATCTCTGAAGGAAAATTACCCATTGCAAAAAATGGACCATATATTACAAAGGGTAGTCAGATCCAGTTGAATCTCTTTACTGGATGGGTTCTCGAGTTATAATCAGGTCCTCATTCACCCAGATGACCAAGAGAAAACTGCTTTCACAACACCATGGGGTACTTTCATGTATGTGAAAATGCCTTTCGGGTTGATGAACGCTGGGGCCATTTTCTAGAGAGCGATGGACATCACTTTTGTGGAAGAACTCAGGAAATTTATTGTCATCTATCTGGATGACATAACTGTGTTTTCCCAGTCTGATGATGAACACTTACGACATCTTAGATGAGTTTTTGAGAAATGCAGGAAATTTGGGATTTCTTTGAATCCTAAGAAGAGCCTTTTTGGATTAGAGGAAGGTAAACTGCTAGGGAACATAATCTCTAAGTATGGAATTAAAATAGACCCCAACAGAATCGAGGCCATCCAGAAATTAGAACACCCAAGAAATATCAAAGAGTTAGAGTCTTTTATCGGAAAAATAAACTTTCTATGAAGATTCATACCCAACCTGGCTGAGCTTCTCAGAAACATCACAAACATGTTAAAAAGGACACAAAAATAAAATGGGACACTGATTCCAGGCAGTCTTTCAAACAAGTCAAACGCACACTCACGCAAGCTCCAGTCTTGATCAATCCTGACTTCACCAAAGATTTTTATCTTTTTTCTTTCACTTTTGAACATACCATTGCAGCAGTATTACTACAGAAAAAAAACGAAGGGTATGAACAACCCATATCCTTTTTCAGTAAAGCACTAAGAGATGCTGCTTTGAATTATAAAAGAATGGAGAAACAAGATTTTGCCTTGGTGAAAGCCATAAAATATTTTAGAGTATACATTCTCCATTCCCACACCATTGCTTATGTTATGAATGCGATAGTAAAAGACATTTTAACCCAGCACAATCCAGACGGACGGAGAGGAAAATGGATTGCTATCATTCTAGAATATGACATAGAGATTAAGCCTACTAAACTGATTAAAGGTCAAGGTCTAGAAAAGTTAATTGATGAATCAAATTTTCATGCTCTTGACATTAATTTCTTAGCTGCAGTAGATGAACAAGGTGAGCAGGCGAATCCAAGCATGAGAGAGGTATTTCTCAACTCTCCATGGTACACAGACCTAATATATGTTTTGCATAATTTACAAGCTTCGCCTGGTCTAACCAAAACTAAAGCTAGGTTTTTGAAATTGAAAGCATTAAAAATTTTCATTCTAGAAGGCAATCTGTATTGGAAAGATCCTGGTGGTATTTTGTTAAATTGTTTATTGAAAGATGACAAAGTACTGCAGGATTTTCATGCAGGAGACTGTGGGGGTCATCTGAGTTGGAAGACCACAGCCAACAAAATCCTCAGAGTTGGATTCTACTGGCCAACTCTATTCACTGATGTGCACCATAAAGTGACTTCATTTCATAAGTGTCAGTTATTCGAAGGAAAAATGAAATTTCTTCCTCTACCCCTGAAACCAATCTCCGTTGAAGCCCCTTTCCAGCAATGGGGATTAGACTTTATTGGAGAAATACACCCTCCCTCCTTGGGCCAGCACAGGTGGATCCTTACTGCCACCGATTATTTTACAAAATGGATCAAAGTAGTACCTAGCAGGCAAGCTACCGATTCTGTCATTATTAAATTTCTTGAAAATAATATCTTGTCCCATTTTGGATGTCCTAGAAAGATTATAACTGACAATGCAACTACTTTTTGATCTAAGAAACTCATAGATTTCTGCAACCAGTATCATATTGGTTTGGGACATTCCACAACTTACTACCCTCAGGGAAATGCGCTGGCAGAATCATCAAATAAAACCCTGGTAAACATTATCAAGAAAACTTTGCAAGAAACAAAAAGACATGGCATAACAAGTTGGTTTTCGCACTATGGGCCGACAGACTGACCACCAAAAGGTCAATTGGTATGTCACCATATCAGCTGGTCTATGGTACAGAAGCAGTTTTTACCACTTCCTTAGGAGTTCCTTTCATGAAATTGTTGCAAGACATACAAGCCGAGCCGAATGTCTCCCAAAGAAGGATAAACCATATGATTCATTTGTAGCAGTCTAGGGAAGAAGTATACAATAAGACTCAGGTATTACAGGAAAGCATTAAGAAGATATTTGATAAAAGAACCAAAGAAAATGATTTTGAACTAGGTGACCTGGTGCTGAGATGGGATTCCGAAAATGAAGACAAAGGAAAGCATGACAAATTCGACAGTCTGTGGAAGGGACCATACATGATTCAGGCGTTTAGAGGGAATAACGCCTTCTTGCTCAACAATAGTGATGGGACAAATCTGCCAGGAGGACCGGTAAATGGCAGAATGCTGAAGCATTATTCACTGCCTCAGTAGAGACCTTAAGTCACACTTTCCATTGTACAAACCACTTTCATTTTTCTTGCAAGTTTCTGAGTGAATAATTTTGGTCAGATGGTTGAAGCCCGGAGAGAAGGCCCTAAGCCACTGAACATTGTTTTCTAATTTTTTGAAATAAAACCAATAAAACAACAAAGACGACTATGGAGAAAGTTTCAGAACATCAGGAATCAGGATTCTTGGCACTTGACAAGGAGAGTACCATCCCCAGGTGGAGCCGCTGTTATAACCCTATAATTTATAGGATCAACTGGTGACTAAAATGTTATCTCTTTAGTGTTTTTGTTTGTCAAACAATTTTTCATTCTACAAATAACTTGAGAAAAGAAAAGAAAAGGAAAAAGAAAGAAAAGGAAAAGAAAAAAAAACAAAAAAAAAGGAAAAAGAAAGAAAAAGAATAAAAGAGGGCATAAAATAAATTCAATAGAGCCCCATGCAATAACAGTGACTTGGTCCATACCTTTCAAGCATGGCCAAGTTCTTTTAAATTGATGTTGGTAGGAATAGTGAATAAGCTTGGCTAAACTGTTTAATCTTAGCCAAGTGATCTAGGGTAGTTAGTGAATAAATCTGGCCAGATTGCCTAATCTTGGTCAGATAGCCCCAGGATAGAGTAAGTTCTTAGTCCAACAGTTTAATCTGGGCTAATTGTCATAGGAAATTAGGCTAGGATGTAGGGTAGTTTGCTTTATGTCAATAAAACCAGCTCGATGATCAATGTTGGACCTTGTCTTGGATGCTTAAAAGGTTGGTTTTGTAATCCCTTGGTCATAAAAACATGTGAAAGCTTTGGAAAAACCCACGATATGCACTTATCCTAAGTTCTCTATGCGCATACACTTTTGTGCTCACATTTATGCACTGCTCATGTATCAACGACTCAGATGTTCGTGCCCAGATCTACGGTGGACAAGTTTTTTCGAACCCCCCCCCGACCGTTCTACCTTTAACGGTTGGGGGGGGGTCCGGAATCGGAGATATTGCATGCACGCATCTGGACGACCCAAGTTTCGATGCCTAGATCTACGGTCTAAATTGGATTACGGACCCCCCCATCCGTTCTACCTTTAATGGAAGGGGGGGGGGGGTCTGGAATATGTGTTAAAGATCACGCATAGATATGTGGTCGAAAGAAAAGTGCATAGATCAATGGATCAAGGTATTTTTCAGACCCCCCCGACTATCTATCTTTAATGATGGGGGGGGGTCTAGAATGGAATTTTACTCTAGTGGGCCCCCTATCTATACATGGCATGAATCTATTGGTCCCGAATCCCACCGCCTCTTACTGTCTGAAATACCACATCACCTCATGACGTCATTATCAACCTTTGCATAAGAGTCACATCCCGTAACTCCGTCAATCCTCTCCCCTCATTCACCCGTGGCAAGTCTTTTCTCCATGGTATTTTCCCCCAATCTATAACTACCACGTTACTCATCTGTATGCCTTAGTCGTTGTCACCTACCATCTCATGTTCTAAATGACCCGTTGGCCATTTATCACTAGATAACTTATTAGTTAACCAACTAACCTGTCTCCTGCACCCAACGGATACCTGTTTACTCAAAACTACCCTCACCATTTCATTCCTTCACCATTTACCCACTCATCGCACTAGAGAATTTACCCCATTTTCCTCGCTGTTACAGTCAGTCACTAAAATCTACAGTCGTCCCCGCTAAATTTTGTTTTATTTGCAGGTATTGTTACAGTAATGGCGCCAAAGTCAAAATGAACAAAAGGTGAGGAGAATCTGTTTCTCCCGCCTCCTGTCGACCTCGACAGGATTCCTCTAGCCGACAAAGATTACTTAATTGCAGACACAAAATGCGATTTTGACTTTGCATATCTACAAGCATGGATTAAATAAGTTTTCCTAGACCAGAGTGACGAAATTGGACTCTAGGAGTCCAACCTACCCTTGTATCTTTTCCCCCAGATTCACCACTTCCCAAAGTTTGCCCTAAAGTGCCAAGCCCACTATATCCCAGAGCAAAGAGCCATTGTATCCTCATTCGGGGAAATTATTTTCCTCATCACGCCAGAAACCATCGATCAAATGATGCAAATATCCCGAGACGACTCTGTCTCACCTTTTAACCTCGAAATCATCACAGAGCTATACCAGAAAATGTCTTTTCCTCAAAGAGCTCAGATTTTTGATCTTTTTCTTCCACAATCCGCTCAACTCCCCACTACAAACCCCCCTTATCCTTCCTCCCTGTTCTCAATAAAAGGAAACCATATCATCACGTCACTCTGCGCCTTGCTTGGTTATTTTTCAGATCAATGGGTAGATGAACCCATTTTGGCATTTCTATCTATTTTCTCCACTGATGAGAAACCCACTACACAGTTCGACTTCAGCATGTTCCTGATAGACAACATTCATGAGAAGTTCATAAATTTTTCCAGAGAAGACATGTTCTGGTATTCTTCAATACTGGCATACCTGTTCATTTTCTTCCAAGCGGACAAATTTGATTTTTCTATGCAAAATATGGACGAAGATGGTAGACCCCAGGCAGTAATGGCATGGACTTCTCTGCTCATACATAACTCCACGGAATTCAGTTTCAAACAATTCATCAAGCATTTTTACCACCCAGTGGTGAGTATTCTCAGTGGAAGACCTGAGCCTAGAATTAATGATGAAGTTCAGAGGATCCTACATGTCACACACCCCTGCGGCGTAATAAAAAATTTCATTTTTCATTAAGGGACAAAATCCCTGAAGTTCTACGGGGGCCTAGCATAGGCTAGTTCTTCCCTGTTCGCCTCCCTGTGATCGTGGGTTAGGACCACAGGCCAAACAAACCAGGTGCCTTTTCATGTTTCATGACTCAGTGATACAAGTGAGTCCAATCTTAAAGGTATAATGGCGAGGGGGCTTCGGAATGAAACCCTAGCCGTAGATCTGGGCGTACAGATTCTGGCCATCTAGATCTACCAGCCGCTTAGTGACAAAGAAATAGCTCCCTTTCTTTATTCCCTAGATCGATAGGACCACATATGCACCTAAATGTAGGCGCCTTTCAAAACTCGCGACCTCGCGAGTCATGAGTCAAAGACCCTTGAATTTTCTTCACAAATCGTCGATACCCGAGATCACGAAATGGGTATAGATTCCTTCTGTTAGCGTCCCCTACGTGTGACTACCAGCTAGGATAAACATTAGTTCCTCTCGCTATTTGTCACTTCATGAGTTCAATGGTTGAACTCTTGTTCCTTCCTTATGCGATCCTCCCAGATTTGAAAGTCAACGAAGGTTGACCTTCCTTTCGCACTACTCGCAACTTGCCACTTCGTGATTTGTAGCATCAAATCTTGGCACCTTCCCTTCATGAACCCCCAAGAAGAGATATTTAATTTTCCCTCTCGCGTTCTCGCTACTCATGACTTTGCAAGTCCAAGTGTTGAGCTCTCATGCTCTTATCCCATGAATCCCCGAGACGCGAGAAGTCAACGGAGCATTGACTCCCTTCTCCAGGTGATGCGTGTCCACCTGTTAATCACATGGGCCCCACCTTGAGGTTCTGCCATGTCTTCTCATGTGCTCAACTCTCGGCACTTCACTACTTGTGAAGTTGTAAATGAATCCTTTCAACCTCCGAACCCCCAAATGCGCGATAGGCGATGGGGTTCCTGATCCAATGGTCCTCCCATTCTCTGGACCCAACGGCTATCTCCGCTCCTCGTGACTTTGCCACTTGTGACTTTGCCACTCGTGACTTGGAGCACCTAGCCTTTGGGCTCTCACCTTGCAAACCTCCGAGTTCGCGAGATCCCTGGATATCTACCACCTTTCCTCCTCGGATGGATGGTCCTGATCCTCTCATGACTTTTCCACTCGCGACTTGGAGCACCCGACCTTTGGGCTCTTACCTTACGAACCTCCAAGTTCACGAGATCCTTGTATCTCTGCCACCTGTCCTCCTCGGATGGAAGGTATCTCTGCCACCTGTCCTCCTTGTGGGTTGAAGCACTCAAACCTAACCACCTTGCAACTCTACAAGATCCAACGGTTATTGGTTGTTCACCACTTCTATCTCGAAGTTTCTCTGTTGTCCGATTCTTCTCTCTTCTGTGAAAGTCTGGACGTACATTTTCAACAACCCAGATCTATTTCGCTCCAGCTAATCTAACGACAGTTGTAGCTCTTCCTTGCACATGCACTTCTCTTTCTTCTCCTTGGAATATTTCTCAAGTATCAAAGGTCTTGGCCTTGGCTTCTCCTCTACGACCTTTGCAGCTATGGCTCCATGCACAAAATGGCACTATCCCTCCCGGGCTTCCCTACTCTGAAGCTGTGAAAGATTTCCTTGACCTATGTGAATTCCTATAGGATCTGCGCATCTGACCAAGTGCTATCTGTCCTGAGCTTCGTTAACTATGAAAGACTTGGGAACTTTTCACTCTTTCTCCTGGGTTTGACTCTTAAAAGAGTCTTTAGCACATCTATTTCTCTCCTTCATCAAGTCTAGGACTTGAGTGGGTCTCGATCTCTACTTGCTACTCATAAAAACAAAAGAAAGGGGTTGAGGCATTTAATGCCCCCTCTTCTCCTTCCAATCTAATGGCCATGAGTGACCGTAGATCTTCTGACAGGATCTCGCCCGTCAAATGATACTTATCCCTACATAGCCATCTCAGGATTTCAACAGGATCGTTCCTCCTCGTGCAGGGTTACTAAGGCCTTGCACCTTCACATCCTCTTTCCAAGTTCTTGATGGGATTTTCAAGAAGGGTATCTCTATGGGGAGGTTTACCCAGGGTACTATCTGAGGCAAATAAGGGTATCTCTCTCTCTAGATCCAGACGTGAAGTCTTAATTAGATCGGTATGGATATAAATAGTGATTCATGAAAACATAAGCCATATGCAGTCTTTCCATTATAAACATGCAACTACCAGTACTGATCAAAACACCATACAGACATTCTTGCACTGAAATCATTCACAATTTCACAGCTTATGAGCATAAATATCAGAATATATATATATTTCAAGATGCCAGAGACAAAACACTTATCAAAAAAACACCAGAGGTGATGCAACTCCTGAGAGGGGTGCTCGTTTCCACCCAACCGTAGGCTCATCGACTCCCAACAGATTTACCACTAGCCACCCCCGAGCTGAGACCATGATACTGTGAGACTGCATCTCTGTCTGCCAGTGACTGAGAATGAAGGTTACTCTCCTTCTTCTCCGCTATCAGTCACTCTGCATATTTTTCCAGAGTTCTTCCTCCCTCACGTCTGCCTGTGATCACACACTCTTCCTACCTATTTTCTTTCCGGCGAGGTTGTGTGTGGCATGATCTCCTTCGCAGTGGTCAAGTGTCAGGACCCCATGGATGGCCATTTTTACCCCCACCCCTCATTACGCATGAACAGCCATCCACCTATCAACCTGTGAGTAATTAATTTCGGGCCAGCGAGCCGCTCTTGGTTCTCTAGGCTAGTGAAGACCAAATACAGTATTGGTTTTCGGTGGAAGTTAACACCAACATTCCAGGTGCCTTCCACCACCTTTATCCAACCATCATTGTCTCTTTTTCATCATATTCCCCTCTCAATAGTCTTGCAATATATATATTCATAATATTATTCACATTCATCGACCTTTTTCACAAGGTCTATTCACATCACACATTCACATTTTTGAGTTTGCCACAATACTTGGCCAGTATAGTTATTTTTATAGACTTGGGGAAACAGGGTGTTACAATTCCCTCCCCCTTAACATCATCCTCAATTTTCTATCTATCAACATGACCTGCATGTACAAATGTAAACAAAATCCGATATGCTCGTTTCATGGCATCCTCGATTTCCCATGTAGCCTCATCTGGGCCAAAATGTTTCCACTGCACCTTGAATTGTGCAATGGTTCGGTTCTGGAGAGGGTTTTCCTTTCTATCCAATATTCATTGGGGTTCTGGTAGAAATTCTCCCTCCGGTTCCACCTGAATCACATACCAATCAATTATATGATTAGTATCATGTACATATTTCTTCAATAATGAAACATGGAAAACATTATGTGCTTTGACTGTGGGAGGAAGTGCTAGCCGATAGGCTATAGGTCCCACTCTATCTAGAACCTCAACGGGTCCACAATACTGAGGCGCTAACTTGGCACAAGCTCCCATTTTCAGGGAACTCTTCCCGGGCCTAACTCTGAGATATACATGGTCTCCCATTTTGAACTCTCTTGGAGTTCTCTTTTGGTCGGCATAACTTTTCTATCAGTTTTAAGTGACCTTCAGATTTTGTTTTATCTGAGTCACTTCTTGTTCCATTTCTTTTAACATGTCAGGTCCAAAAGATATCCTTTTTACAGGATTACTCCAGCTGACTGGAGTATTACACTGCCTACCATAGAGGACCTCTAAGGGACTCATCTTTAGGGATGCTTGGTAGCCGTTGTTGTAGGCGAATTCTACCAGTGGCAGGTAGTCTTCCCATTTCTTGGGTTGATGCATTACATGCATCCTTAA
>SNQJ01S0095453.1:6156-37973 GCA_010110895.2 Picea sitchensis | reverse complement strand
TGGTTTCTTTGGGAGTGAATGGAATTTCTCTATTTCATTCACTACATGATCTATTCCTTTTCCCATATTCCATTGAGTACTTGACTAATATGAGTGGACTTCCTGTAGTGGCTTCTCAAGACTTTATGGATGCACCTAGATTCATACCTTAATATTTTGTAGTCTTGGCTTTTGATCAACTTATGAAATATTTTTTTCACAACACTCTTTCCTTGAGTACCTATGCTTATATTAAACTAAATTTCAACCGTCTCACCTATTTTGCACTAAATCTTGTTAACTCTGCAAAATTTGCAACCGACACAATTTGTTAGGCTAAATAATTTAACAAATTTATGTACAATTTCGTTCCAATAATGCATCATAATTCCTTCTTCTGATCTCTTGAGAAAATCAACTATCCAAGTCAATTGTATGGGTGGATACTTAGACTCCCCTATCCAAGGAATTTCCAATGACTGCTCCCTTTCTCAATTCTGAGTATTGAGCATAAAGTTATGGTCATTTGAAAAATTGCCCATTAACTTCTCGTGTTCACACTTCAACTGTGCAAATATGAACTGTAATTATGCATTTTTTTTTCACATGTTCCATTGGATTTTCGGTAGGAGCCCAATTGGGTTTCTTCATATACATATTTTGGATAGTCTATCCAAGTTTCACCTCTTTCTGGGTTATGGGATGCTAGTTACATCATGTTGAAGTTCTAGGCCAATTAGTGTTTTTGTTCTTGAATGCTACAGGTACCTTCTATTCCATCTTAAATATTTTAACATTCCCAAAATTTTAATTTAGCTCCGTGAATTTTTTTTATGGTTCAATATATTTCCTAATGGTCTCAATCAAAGTTCTATGATGCAAACCCCCACCCCTCCTAGGGGCTCATGAAACCTCCCGATCTTAGGATATTATTCTAGAGTCAAATTAGCTCTCAAATCTATGTCGGATCCTCTCTTAATGTACACAGGTCCTTTTTATTTCTTTATGCAAGTCCAACAAAACCCACAGGCTCTTTACTCTAAGCCCCTTTCACCTAGAATCAAAACCACAGGTGCTAGCCCCTTTTTTTCAGCAAAAATATCATGTGACCGTGAGCTAGAACCAAGCGCTCAACTAAAAGGCGCTATCGAGAGCTCCGATACTTCAATTCTCTTTGAACATTCACCTTTTCAACACTTTAATATCTCAGAGTGGTTACCGGATGAATTTGGTCATAAAGTGACTTTGACCGACAGTTGTAGGTCTTCTCCCTATCCTTCATCTCTCCAAACTCTTACGACATATGATGACTGGGAGGGATTCTCTTCCCTTCTCCATGATATATGGTGGAGATTCAATTCAGAACTTTGGGCTTCGGGAGTTTCCATGACTCCAACACGTAAATCTCTTGGAATACCGAACTAGCGAACTCCCGAAGAGTTCAGGGATCAATGGTCCACACTCTGCTCCTTGATCTACCGTTGAGATCAAATCTGGGACTTCAGGACTCCAGGCTTCAGGATTTTCCATGACTCAAACGTGCAAATATCATGGACTGTTGAACTAGAGAACTCTTGAATTGTTGAACTGACGAACTCCTAAATGGATGCTATCTGGAGCTTTGTTATTTTGATGCTTCAGAACTTTGGGCTTCGAGATATTTACCCGCAACACACTCCAAATTTCTCGAAGTTCGAACTGGTGAACTCCCAAAGAGTTCAAGGATTGATGGTCCATGATTCCTGCTAAGATCTACGATTGAGAGGAAGTTCATGACTCCATGCTTCGGGACTTATGAGACTCCAATGAAAACTACCTTTCGAATTTCTGAATGTTGAACTGGTGATGGTCGGATAGCTACGGATCTCGCTCCTCCTATAGGATATGGGTGAGATTAGCACCAAGTTGTAGGATTCTTGTTTCTAATCACCCCTAACTTCCCGAACTATCAAACACTGAATTGGAGAAGGGAAGAGATCCACGGTCCACGTGTCCCTGTAAATGAACGACTAGGATTGAATCTGGGCTTAAGGACTTCGGGACTTTCCACATAAAAACAACTTTCGCCCACAATCCTATGGAGGGTCGAATACTTGATAATGTGCTCACACGTGTACCTGAAAACCAACAGTCAAGATTTACTCTGGGTTTCAGGGTTCTTTGCTCCAAATCATCACCACACCCCCAAATACCTGAATCGTCGAAATTTTGAAGGGAAAATATCAATGACTGAGACTTCCCTATTGATTAATGGTGGGGATTAACTTCCGTACTTTGGAGCTTGGGGGCTTCAACCACTTTCCAATGGATACCTTCAAAATCTACCGGATAGCCGAATGTCAAAAGGCTACCAATCAACATCCCTCACTTCACTCTGAGATCTATGATTGATATCTGTTTAAGGACTATGGGCTTCCATAATATCTCCTCCTAGAAATAGAAGGACTAAAATATCCCGGAGTGCTGAATTGTCGAACCGTGATATCTACGCCTCATATTCCACGATGGGACCTATGGCTGAGATCCTCTCCACTTTGGCTAAGACATACGGCCCAAGAACCTTGATTGATGACCCTTTCTCTCCTGCGCTCATATCCAACGGCTAGGATCTGATCTCCTTCACTACACGCTTCTCCTCTTGTTTGGGCTTGATCCAATGACCCAGAGAAAATCTTGCAGCCCCAAATAAACGACTATTGCGGTTTATAAATATATCAAAGGCTAGACCTTTGATCTCTCCACTACAAGGTCAACTCCTTGGCCTCTTCTTTCTTTCTCTAAATGCTACACCTTATGATCTTTCAAACACAGTCAAAGTGTGCTCAAAGCGCCCTCTTGACACCCTGTAACTTGAAATTTGGTCACCTCAAAATCGATTCTTTGTGAAATTTCACTTGAATTTCAACTTGCTCAGCCCATCCAGGCTTAGTGTTGAAAATTGGAGCTATGATACCATATTATAGAATCCCCAACCACCTACTAGGGTATTCCACGCAAAATTCTTTTGAAACTATATACAAAAATTAAAGCATATATGAATACTCTACAAATACACAGATTCATGCAGAATAATAATAGCAATACACACATTTTTAGCATAGGACAAATTTGGGAAAAATCGAAGAAGTTTTGAAGGAATTAAAGTAGCACCGGGAAAACAGGGGAGTGCGCTGGGAAGAAAGGAAAAGAAGCACCAGAAAAATGGGAAAAAGAAGCACTGAGAAAAACAGTTAAAATGTGGACAAACTGTTGTGGAGCAATTGGAAAGTGGACAAGTGCCGACTTGGAGAAATGGTTGGATCAAGGACTAGCCAATATTAAGTTAAGGAGAAAGTGGAAAAACTTAATCCATTTAGGGTTAGGGTTTTTGTAAGGGATTTGTCCCAGTTTTGTTTAAGTAGAATGTAGTAGGATGAGGAGAAGGTTGTCAATTTGTGGTTTGTTGTTGTACTTTATTTGGATAACAGGTTGTCTGTGTTATTGTCCTTTTGGTTGACATATGTATTGTTGAGATTGTAATAGGTTTTTTGGTTGAGTAGAAGGTTTTGTTGAAAGACTTTTGTGATATGTGGAGATCGAATGTAATGGAAGAAGAGTTGTATAATGCACAACAATGAATTTGCAAAGAATATAAATAAAGATCCCAAGTGACAAATATTTGTGGGCGTAGCCCCAAGGGGGTTGAATCATGGTATATCTGTGTTTTATGTGACTATATGCAGTGTTTATGGTTTCTTTTACTTTACTAAGTTTTTATGATGAATATGTTGCTTATTAATGGAATGAACATAACATAGTAAGAATAAGATAATGGAATATGCAAAATAGATCTAAATAAATGAGGATGATAGATACTGTTTAGATAAAAATATTTTGTTATAATAAATATATGATTGTCATTGAGCACCTACGGTTATGATGGTTGATGAATTCCTATTAGAATAGTTGTGACAATGGTCTGGAGTGAGATCTAATGAGGGTTTGAAGGTTAACAATGAGTAGGTTAAATGCCTCTGAGAGAAACACATCCCATCCCTGGGATGCATACATCTGAGTCTCGCGTCCACCCATAGAATCCATCTTGGGTGGGACTATGTAGTGCACTCTGTGCATTGTGTTTCCTTATGTTATCTAGAAGGGTCGATGGTAGAAGGGTTTGTTGGTAAGATTGTAGTTAGAACCTGGGTCAATCCATAGTCAACCCAATAATGGTTTTATTTCCGATTAGAACTCAAAATATTAGATTGGGAGGGATGTATTAGGAAGCATAACATGAGGGCTCAACAAAGGGGATGTTTGTAGGTTGTAACCCCACGAAAGAGGATATTGAAAGATCGTTGATAGTTCAATAGCTAGAGTTTTCTCATAAATATAATAGAAGATATAGGTTTAATCCAAGACAATATTTGGAGAGATATGTATTCAATGAAATACACGAGAGTTTATTTATTGATTTTCCCATGCTATTGTAGGAGTGGATAACACAATCGAAAGATACCCATCCGAAAAATAGATTTAGATTAGTCAAGTAGATAGAATAAAGTATCGCGTGGTTGAAAAGGGTAAATAAAAAATTCACGTACGCAATATCTTTATGGATAGAAAACATTGTAGTGGGGTATATAAATGAGTTTGCAGTGGATACATCAAAGTATTACAATGTAGCAGAGAAAGAGTTTTTTAAGGGTCCAAGGGGAAGGTACATCATATCATTTTACACTTCAATAAAGAGGTTATTGCATGATAAATGGGTATTAACTATGGAATCAGACAACTAAACTACCCTGCGTGCATGGGGGAGTTAGGGGAAACCTGAGGAAGGTTTGAGATGGAGGGGGAAATGGATATATAAGAGTGCAGTAACAAGACATATCCCATTATGATGGATCAAGAGGAAATCTAGGAAATTATGCATAAGGCAGGAACGATGCGTTGTGGAAGACGCTACCAGTATAAGCTCAATAGGAAGAAAAGAGAAGTAGCCGAGAGGGAAGTCTTGGAGAGTGATGAGGAAGAGGTAGAGGATATATGTGTTATGGAGAACATTTATTAAATACGGTGTGCCACATATGAAATAAATACTAGAGGAGCGAGATCTAATGAGGAAGAAAATACCCTTTTCCAGATCTGAATCAGTGTAGAACCTAGAACCCCATGTACGATTAAGACATCAAGTACATGTAGTAGTACAGGTAGTGGTACAAGTGGAAGTACTAGTAGAAACACCATTGAAATTTCAAGTCTGAACAATAATACACATATAGTAGTACCGCGTAGAGTTGGTACAACACATTCGACAATGGCAGGCGTAGATCCAATGATAATATTATTATATTTTCATGGGGATGGATCAGAATACCCAAAGAAGAACCTATTCGTGTGTGAGTTAATATGGGAAGCGAAAAGATTCAACGATGAGGCAACACAAGTAACATAGTTAACAATAACATTCAGAAACCGCACGTTGGATTGGTATATGAGTCTAGCCGTAAACAATGCACATGGTGCACCGAGAAAAGTAACAGAGATCAAGCATTCAATGATCACAGAGTCTCATAGGCTGAAATCATAGGATTAGTTTATGAATGAGATGATTGGGTTAGAGAAAAACCAATATAATTTGTATGGGAGATTGATCAGAAGTTTAATACATTGAAAGGTAAATTGAAGTATCCCATTTCGTTCATGAAGCATAGACAATTTCTTGTAAACTCTTTGCTACCACACTTCAAATATCCACTGAGACAACATAAATTTCAAACCCAGGAAGAGGCACTGCAAGAAGTGATGCAGTTAGAGGAGAATTAGTATAAGCAGTTAGATCCAGCTATAGAGGAGCTGAAGGAAGACCTGGAGAAATTGACAATGCATTTGAACTAGAACAAGAATACGGAGAAAAGAGAAGTGTGGTGTAGCATGTGCAGATCAGAGGGACATCACAAGAATGAGTTTATGAAATTTACGCAGCATCTGGGAATAGGGATACCAAATCCTTTTCCTATATGAGGGCCTTGGTGTGAAATAGGAAAGACACATGGGCACAATCCTTATCAATGTCCTATGATGTAGAAGTATAAGACAGAACCAAAGAGTACTTTCTATAAATTTTTTAAATCAGTGGGCCATGAAGACAAAAATTATAGAACCCTGGAGTTAATGAAAGAAAGAACCTCATATGCATATAGGATGCAGGCTGAGTTAATGATAGGACAGACTGCACCACATTTTGGCAATGCATAATAATTTCAAGTGATGCCACAAATTCAAAAAAACCCATAGTATAATCAAGCACCGCAATATCATCAACATAACATGGATCCACGGGGGAACATAGGAGGATTCATAGGTAGAGGAAGATGAGGAATGGGTAGAGGCAGAGGGCCTATTATATGCCATAATTTTCAACATCAAGGACACTATTCCAAAGATTGTCCTCAACCAACAATAACATGTATGTACTATCACACAATAGATCACATGAAAGAAGAGTTCCCGAAGTTAATGACAAAGATCCCGGAGAAGAGAAATCTAAATAACTAGAATGTTTGGTGAATTAATACAAAAATAAGGGATCCTGGGAGGAACATCAATATAGTGACTAGAGGAGGAGTGAAGACAAGATCATATGCACATGATGAGAAGAAGGAATCTCAGTGTTTGATTCAGAAGAACACGCAACAACAACAACAATTTGATGCAAATAAGGAGAAGGAAACTTTCAAGGAAGAAAAGAAGGAGTTCATGAAGAAGAATGAAACATCCACATCAAACACTGTGTTGAGGTATTATACTCCTATTTTTTATATGCCTCAGTCTTTGGATCATACTTACAAAGGAGAGAAAACAGAGAAAGTAAGTAACTTAAATAATTTCCTAGAATCTTTCTTTAAATTAATGAATGGTAAGAATGCCATGGATTTGTTTAAAAATATGCTTGATAAATATAATATAGAAGAAGGGGTAGGAATATAACCTAAGACTATTAATAAATTCCATAGAAATAAAAGAACTAGTAGAGAGTTCAGATTGAATGCAAATATATGAGACTTTAATATGGGAAATGTTATCCTAGACTTAGGATCATATGTCAACATTTTTCCAAAGAAGACTTGGGAAGCAATGGGAGAACCTACATTAGGGTATTCCAATATCCAATTGAAGCTAGAAAACCAACAGATAGTGATTCCCATAGGTATATTGAATAATACAACAATGGATCTAGATGGTGTGCACACTACAACATAATTTGAAGTAATGGATGTGGTGGATGAGTCTATACCATTTCCAACACTTTTGGGAATTGATTGGGCGTTTGATAATCAAGCCATAATTATCTTGAAGACTAGAAAGATGATATTTGAAGTTGGGAAATTTAGGGTAGTAGAACCTTTAGATCCCTCAGATTGTGAAAGATATGTAGAACCTTTGCTTGGCAGTGTTCTAGGGGATGATGTAAACCAATTGTATAGAACTATTGTGCAATAGGAAGACTATGTGAATCCAACTGCAGATGAAGTAATCAGTTGGAGGAGTATCAATTCCGATATGTCAGATTTAGATAATGAGGTACAAAAATGGCAGTAAAGATTGCATGAAGTCTTTACTAGGGGGTGCGCCAGAGTTACACGTGTAGTAAGATGGGTTGGGACATAAGTAAGACAATTTCCCACATTTACTAAAGAGGACATTTTAGAAAAATTCCTGACAAAGTTTGAATCAGAGGTTTTGGATAGTCATAGATTACTAGTGTTATATATAACACTAAGGTACACACCTGCATGATGTTGGGGTGTGCATAAGGAGGTAATTCAGGACTGGGATCAATGTAAGTGATTGATGCGCATAAGATTTGGTAGGAGTCAGGAAGATATACCGTTACAGAAGTATGATGGAAGAGGGAACCCAAGACATCATATAAATGATTGTGTCACTAATTGGATATTGGTATCATTGGGAGAATGGACTCATTGTTTTTTTCATACATTGGAAGGGATGCCTAGCAATTGGTACAACCAATAGGAACTGCGAAGAGAAATTATGAGTTGGGGCGCAGTGCAACAATTGTTTTTTAAGACCTTTGTAGTTGAAAGTGAGAATCCATGGGTGGATATGGCATTACAAAGGATGAAAAGGAAGATATTTGAATAATATGGGTTAGATACAGTGACAATAGACAAAGACTACAAAAAAGAAACACTTGAACAACTAGTTTACTTTTATTAGGTTGCAGAGGATGAAGAAGTAGAAGACAACCCACACAATATACAGATAATAGAAGGGGAAGGAGAAAGAGGGTTAGAAGGACCTCAGTTACAATCAGAATAATTTTCTGCACCAATACGTATTAAGAAAGTCAATATTGGGATTGAAGAGAAACCCAATATAGCTAGAATTGGAGACTACTGGGACAGTGAGACAATGGAAAATATAACTAAATTACCGCGTGAATACAATGAGTTATTCCCAACCACATTTTTAGAGATGAAAGGGGTAGAAGGAGAACTTGGAGAGATGAAGATACCCCTAGACCATATGCAAGACCAGTGAGACAAAGACCATACATATTAAACCCCATATATAAGAATAAGGTTAAGGAAAAACTCGACAGAATGATAGAATTGAGAATCATAGAGACCGTGGAAGAATCATAGTGGATTAGTCCAATGGTGGTCCAAAAAAAGAAGGCTAGAGGGATTAGGATATGTGTGTATATGAGAAAGATAAATGATGCATGAGTGCATGATCCTTTTCCTAATCAATTTACAAATGAAGTTTTAGATAATGTCGGAGGACAGGAAGTCTACTCCTTCACAGATGGATTTTCAAGTTACCATCAGATCATAATTTATCTGAAGGATAGGTACAAAACCACATTTGCAATATAGTGGGGGTCTTATCAGTACACAGTATGCCATTTGGATTAAAGAATGCACCAACAATATTTTCTAGAGTCGTAGTAGTTTCATCCAAGGATTTTACACATAAATTTTAGAAGTTTATCTAGATGGTTGGACAATATTCAGTTTATTGAAGGACCATGTAGAAATTTTGAGGTTAATGTTAGAGAGATGTAGGCAATGTCAAATTTCCTTGAACATTAAGAAATGTGTATTTAGTACACCATTTGGCATCCTACTTGGACACATTGTATGCAAAAAGGGCTTGATAGTAGACCCTGCAAATATTTTTGTTATTGTTAATTTACCACCACCAAAGTCAGTGCACCAATTGAGAGAAACATTGGGCCACACAAGGTACTACAAGAAGTTTATAAAGGGCTATGCAAATATTGTTGCGCCCATGGAGAAGTTACTAAAGAAAGACATCATATTTCAATGGAATGATGAATTCCAAGAGAGCTTAGACATATTGAAGGAGAATATGGTAACAACACCAATTTTGAGCTTTCCAGATTGGACAGAATAATTCCATGTGCATGCAAACGCTTCATCCATTGCACTTGGAGAAGTTTTTTCACAACTAGGTGAAGGAGATATTGATCACCTAATATCATTTGCTAGTAGAAAATTATCTGAGCCTAAGAAGAACTATAATACCACAAAAAGGGAAGGTCTGGATATGGTATATTTCTTACAGAAGTTCATACATTATTTATTGGGTCAACATTTTAAGATGTTTATAGATCATTCTGCTTTGAAGTACCTAGTAAAAAATCTCGTGTTGGGGGAAAGGATATGTAGATGGTTGTTATTGTTTCAGGAATATGATTTTGAAATCATAGTAAAACTAGGGAAGCTGAATGTAGGACCAGATCATCTATCATTAATTGCTAATGGAGAGGATCCAAAGAACTTGGAGGAGAATTTCCCTGATGCTAACTTATTTTTTTTTTCAGATTGCTGATGATTATTTTGCTGACATTGTTGGATTCTTACATGAATGGCTCCCAAGGAATTTACTGTCACATAGAAAAAACAACTCATAGTTTATGCTACAGACTATCAACTGATTGCATGTCATTTATACAATTTAGGTGCAGATGGAATTCTGAGAAGATGTGTGATGGAGCATGAACACTCTATGGTGTTAGCGAATCACGTGAAGGAATAGTTGGAGGGAATTATGCAGGAAATCCTACATCACAGAAGGTGTTGCGTGCAACATTATGGTGGCCTAAAGTTCATAATAACACAAAGGAATAATGTCATACCTATGATGTCCGTCAGAGGGTATGGAAACCATATAGAAGGGATGAAATGACACTTATTCCCCAAGTAAACTGTACAAGTTTTTGATAAATGGGATATGGACTTCATTGGACCGATTAATCCACCAACAAGGCGATCATGATCCAAATACATCATCACTATGAAAAAATACTAAACCATATGGGCAGAAGCATCCCTAGTGAAGGACTGCAGTGAATAAACTATAGCACAGTTTCTCTTTGAGAACGTGGTGACCAGATTTGGATGTCCTAAAATTTTGTTGAGTTATTAGGGAATTCATTTTATTAACAATACAATCAGAGATATGACACAATAATTCAAGATATATCATCAGAAGAGAACACCTGACCATCCCTAGGAAAATGGTACACTAGAATATTTTAACAAGATTCTAGAGAATGCACTGACAAATATTTGCAATGTGAATAGGGATGATTGGGATTTGGAGGTATCAACAATATTATGTGATTATAGGTCTACATGCAAGAATATTACAGGACATACACCATTCATACTGGTGTATGGGTAGGAAGCAATGGTTCCATTGGATTATTTAATATCTAGTATGTGCATTACAACAATCACCAACATGAAATAAGAAGGTGATGTGTATGAAATATTGGATCATTTGATGGAGTTGGAAGAAGACATAATTTTAGCAGGCTTCCACCAAGAAGTACAGAAAGAAAAGGAAAAATATTGGCATGATAGTCACATAAAGAAGAAAATTTTTAAGGGAGGATATCTAGTTCTCCTCTATGAAAACATGTATCTACAACACCCTGGGAAGTTCAAAATGCATTGGTTAGGGCCTTATCAAGTAGAGGCCATCACTAATGGAGGTGTTGTGCAACTGAAAGATCTAGCAGGGAATAATATGAGAGGACTATTGAATGGAATCGATTGAAGTTGTATGAAGACAGTCGACCTAACAATCTGAGGTAAAAACAAAGAGAGAAGGTATGATTGTACATATTGTATATAATAGATACTATAAGAGAAAGAAAAATATCCATAAAAACAAGAAATGTAACAAAAAGACAAAAAGATAGGAGAACATTAGAAGTCTTGATATAATAGAATCGTTATCATTAATAATGCGTTGCAAAAAAATCAGTGTTGAGGAAACTGCGTGCAGAAAAACATTTGACAAACAAAAAAAGTGGAGTGTGCAGGAAAAAGTGAAAAAGTGAAAACTGTCAGTGCAGAACCATTGTCATTTCATCGTCCCAATATAAAAGTTGTAAAAGGGGGGAAATGTAGTCATTTGTGTTTTTTTCTCTAAGGAAAAGAACATAGAGCGAGAGTTGAGCATGAGAGGGTGCAAAGTGATAACACCAAGTGGAGATTTTTGGTCAACAGTTCAAATTTCAATAGGATGTCACCACCAAGAGTCAGAGAACCAAGCAAAGTCGGGTGAAACATGAGAAGTAGTGCTCGGGTTACAAAAACATGGACGCAAGAGATTCCCACAATCGTGGATGTGGATGAGATTCACACACCATAGTATGAGCCACATATCATGTAGGTCAAGGAATAAGGAAACCCAACACAGGAGGTCGGGAAGCCTCAGGAGGACGTAGAGAGGACAAAATCTGACACGTTCAGGGGAAAAGGGCCACAATAGGATGGACATGCCACAGATTCAGTGCAACAGGGCCTAGATCCAGTAGAAGAACATGAAACAAAGCACCATGACATACCAAAGGTCAGGGTTTCATCCCCATAAGGGAAGAAGAAGGCACAAGCTGAGATAAGTGTGCAAGGAATATTGCGCACATAGGTGGAATTAGAAATCGTGATGCCAAATATCCCTGTGGGAGTGAAGGACGCGGGTGAGATGGTGGGAGTAGTATATGACATCAACAACTACGACCATGATGTAGTGGACATAGTCAAATTCCTAGATTTAGCGCCATAAAACTATTTGGAGAGAAGGGGAGAGGGCCCATCATGTGCACCACTGTTGGAACCTGCACAATGGATACTGGGGCTATACAACATAGGATTAATGAACTTACTGGATATAGCACACTTTGGGCATGGTAAACACATCAATGTATGTGTGAAGCAACTCCTAGAAAGGGTTCATGGAGGAATTCTTTGGATGGATAGGCCAATGTCTATTAACGTTGATTTGATCGCAATAATCACAAGGCTACCCACAAATGGGGAAAATCCAGAGCAGTGCTTAGAAGACAAAACAAAACAAAAATGCATATTTGATGAAATCAAGGTAAAGTATGGTGTGGAGAGAGGTAACAGGGGAATCGGGATCAATGACATAAATGATCTTGCAACGAGGTTTGCGACAAGGTTGTTAGGTTGCAAGTTAATGTGAAAGTGCATAAAGGAGGAATTACCTGTAGGAGTTGTAGCAGCTACAGTGCAGTGCGTGAAGGGGAGCTCAATGAGTTGCGGCCTTATCTAATTAACTCATTCTTGGAGGATTTCCAGGAAACATAGGATTGGGGCTCTCAGTTTCACTACTCGTGGTTACTCATCCTCATTGAAATGGTAGGATGGAAAGAACCCCACATATAGTCTGTTCTTTCCAAGGACAAGAAAGTGGGGAGTAGCCCACTACACGTCGCTTCGAATCAAAACAGACCCAAAGGAAAATAAAATAAGAAACAATGTATTCTCTTTGTATTTAAAGTATATCCAGAACAGGTTGGCAGACACATGGGAGATTTCCCCAGAAACTGTCCAAGAGTTTGGACAGATAACAAATTTCCAAGCATCGTGCCATAGTATGTGGCTACAGGAAAAGAGGGATCTAGACAAGGAGTGTATACAGTTTAATTATTGCACGATGATGCAGGACATCCATATGGAGGTCAATAAGTGGCCTGAGAAGTGGAAAGTACCAATGATCCCAAAAACAACGCCAACAATACAAATTCAGACACAGGGTAGAACAGCCCCCGCACAATATATAGGAAGGAATGGAACTAGTAATAAGAAGAGGATGACACAAGGTCTAGTGGGGACAAGAAGCCCCATTCAAAATAAAAGTAGTACATAGAATAAATCACAACATGGTTCTACAAGGAACCCACCACGCATAGCACAGGAACCAAGGGAAACAACAGAGTAGGTGTGCACAAATGAAATAAGAAAAGAGACACAGGTGAAACCTGTGGAGGATGAAATTGGGCAAGATACATACATGGATACACATATTCCAGAGGAATTTGAGCCATTAGATACCCAAAATAAGAGAATAGGGGAGCAAGCAAGTGGCTCCAGAAAGAAGGTGAAGGCCCACATAAAACCAATGGAAACATCACTGACAACAGACGATGTGGAGTTGATAGCCACCACAATTGAAGATCGACTATCAGAAGTATGGGAGAATGCCAGGAATCATAGGGCATCGATTCTAGAGAAGATACAGGAAGTGAAAAATGTGCTGGAGCAATTGAAGGTCAGGGTAGAGTAGCAACATAAAGAGAAACCAACAAAGAATAAGGAAGGAGTGCCTATTGGAGAAACAATGCAAATTACAATGCAAGGGAGTGCTAATTTCATCATCACACCGAAGATACTATTTATTGACGAGGAGACAACACAAAATCCCCTGAAAAACATTGAGACATTGGACTTGGCATTGCCCAAGATTCCAACAAAGGCACTGTATAAATTATAGATTAGCATAATGCAGGAGATTTAGTCTAGGGCAAGGTCTAATGCGATGAACTTACAGTTGGCGCAGTAATAAAACACCTCACTGAAGGAGGAAGTTAGCCAAGAAGAGCAGGCGAAGAATATAGCACAACAAAAATTGGATGAGATGGAGAAGCAAATAAATGTAGTATTTCAACCCATCTCAAACAACGCAAAATCAGAGGAAGCATATTCGAAAGAGAAGAAAAGGAAAATATCACAGTAAATGGAGCAGTATAAGGAATAGATCAAGGATATGGAGGAGAATGCAATACGTACTACTCCTCTAGAAGTTAGAACACAACAAAATCTGTAGAGAACATCGCGCAGAATATACATAGAATGACATAGTTGTGGGAAAGGAGTGCCCAACTGTGGAAACATCTATTAGAGGATGGGAGTATACAAGAGATGCCCGGGAAGGAAGACCAACTGCATGAAACAATGGAAAATGTAAAGCAATGACATAAGACAATGTCACTGTCAGAGAATATCAAGACAACGGATCCCTTGCAAGAGAAGGCGAAGCAGCTGGTCATGGAGATTGACGTAGAAAAACTGAGAATAGAACATATAGGCTTGGAGGGGGGGGAGATATTAAGACCTCTAGTCACCGCACAGGTCATAGAGGCCATGACAGAGAAGAGAAGCCAAGCTCAAGAGAAATGCCAATGGATAGCGGATATGTACGAATCATTGGCATAGGAAGTGAAATATATTGGAGTCCATGAGTGACTCAGGATGAGTCACGATGACAATTTTGGGGGCCCATTGGCACAGGACAATTTTTGGAAAAATCGAAGAAGTTTTGAAGGAATTGAAGCAGCGCCGGGAAAATAGGGGAGGGTGTTGGGAATAAAGGAAAAGCAACGCTGAAAAAAGGGGAAAAAGGAATTCCGATAAAATAAGTTACGAAGCAGACAAACTGCTTCCGATCAATTGGAAAGTGGACAAGTGCCAACTTGAAGCAATGGTTGGATCGAGGACCAAATGAGACTAAGTCAAGGAGAAAGTGGACAAGCCTAATCTGTTTAGGGTTAGGCTTTTTGTAAGGGCTTTGTTCCATTTTTGTATAAGTAGAATGTAGTAGGACGAGGAGAAGGTTGTCAATTTGTGGTCTGTTGTTGTCCTTTCTTTGGATAGCAGGTTGTCCATGTTATTTTCCTTTTGGTTGGCATCTGTATTGTTGAGATTGTAATAGATTTTTTGGTTGAGTAGAAGGTGTTGTTGAAATACTTTTGCAATCTGTGGATATCAAATGTAATGGCGGAAGAGTTTTATAGTGCGCAAAACTAGATTTGCAGAGAATATAAATAAATATCCCAAGCGACAAATCTTTGTGGACGTAGCCATGGGGGGGGGAGTGAACCATGATATATCTATGTTTTATGTGACTATATGCAGTATTTATGGTTTCTTTTACTTTACTGAGTTTTTATGACGAATATGTTTCTTATTAACAAAATGAACACTGTGCAGTAATAATAAGCTAATGGAATATGAAAAATATCTCTAAATAAATGAGGATGATAGATAGTGTTTAGATCATAATATTGTGTTATAGTAGATAGATGATTGTCATTGAGAATTTGCAGTTATGATGGTTGATGAATTCCTATTAGAATAATTGTGACAATGGTCTGGTGTGAGATCTAATGAGGGTTTGAAGTTTAACAATGAGTAAGTTAAATTACTCTGAGAGAAGCACATCCCATCCCTGGATACATACGTTTGAGTCTTATGACCACCCATATAATCCATCTCGGGTGAGACTGCATAGTGCACTTTGTGCGTTGTGTTTCCTTTTGGTATCCAGAAGGGCCGATGGTAGAAGGGTTTGTTGGAAATATTTTAGTTAGAATGTGGGTCAGCCCATAGTCAACCCAACATGCATCATACACAGGGAAAAACCCCATAAAAACAAATGCATAATAATAATGCAACACATAGTTTAACACTCAATTAAAATTTATCTTTGATAAGAATATCACCAACTACATGTAGACCTTCCACGGTCCTCTGAGCCTTAGACCACACTTCTCAGAACTCTTAGCAGTGGGTCACCCTCGAGATGGGACTAAAATCCACCTGATTAAATGGATTCCTAATCAGAATGACATATCTCAGACAACAGGAGAAACTCCATCATAGGTTCCAACTCGAACTAACATCCTACTGTCCCTCATTCCCCACATGCTTGCCCCACCCTAGGAAGTGTTCCCATTCTCTGCTCAATAGTCCTTCATCTTCCCCACTTCCTTTCTTGGGCTTCAACAACAGGTCAAACAGGAAGTCTCAAAGCACTGTAGCAGTAGTTGGGCACCTTCAGGAAATCAATTTCCATAAATTATTTCACCTGGAGGGAGTTGATCACTAGCATGATAACCTGCCTCTTCAATATCCCACAGGACTGACAACCCGCTTATTTTGTCCATCTCTTAAGCTATCTAGGCACATGTATGATGATGACAACAATAGACTTCAAGGAAGGTACATGCATGTTTCTAGTGACAGAGAGGTATCGAGTACAACTCAAGGAGTGCGTGAAATAATGGAGGAATGATGGAATGCATGAATGGTTAATGGGAAAATGGAATAATTTCCCCCACATATATTTTCATGCACCCTTAATGAAACATGGCTCTCAAGGAACTCATTTCTCTCCACTTGTAATTCATTCCCTTCCCATAAGAACTTAGGATAACACAATTTATATCCATACCTTAGTCTTTAGGAATATTATTATAATATTCCTTTGGAATTAATCCCTCTAGCTTAGCCCCTTCCTAGGATCTTATCCCCCTTTCCCTTTCTAGTGGAGTTTATCCTCCCATACTCATTTGTGGATTGGTCTACAACATTGATGTACTTTATTAATTATATGAGTGTTTACATATTACAATAATAGGCATGACGACCTTTAGCATTCTAGGCTTCGTGGCCTAATAATCATATAAGAATTCTAGCCTTTAATAACTTGGATCACCAGCCTATAAAACACAACATATATATAAAGGCTCCTTGGCCTTAATATCACACACTCTTGTTTTGGTATGAGATTCCCATGCATTGACTAAATGCACACAAAACCATAACAAAGACCCTATATCATCAACTCACCAACTTATAAGCATTTTTACATTTACATTTACAACTCAGGTTCAACCTAAGGGTATTACAATACTGCTATCGCTAATCCACCACACCATCTATTGGCACACCAAAGGAAAGGAAGCCACTAGTTCCTTCCATACAATGGAACCTTTGTAATATTTCCTTGGTTGTCTAAACCATTCATCCACTGATAACCCTCGAAGATACTTCGATTTCATAACTCTACCCCATAATGTGACACTATTTTACATCCTCCATAATATTTTGGTGGTGAGATTCTAGGCACAATTATAGATATTCTTGATCCCCCATCCCCAAAGATCCTTGGGGAAGCCACTTTATTCCATTTTACTAGTGGGATTCCCCCTAATTGATGAGATCTAGACCTAAGAAATTGAAAAATGACCTTTCTAATTTTTGTGACAATTCCTTTTGGAACTTCTCCTATCGACATCCAATACATGGGGATACTTTTCAACATTGATTTTAGTAGAACCGATATTCCTCCTCTTGACAATAATCAATTAACCCAAAATGAAACACATGACTCCACCTTTTCACTAGACACAATCAATCATGAAACTTGTAACTATATGGTATTAGAAAAAATCCAAGATACTTTAGGCCAAAATCCATATCCTTAATCTAAAAAGGGAAAATATTTCTTATTTGTTGCAAATCGAAGTCTGAGATAGAGAAAGAATATATAACATATTTATCTATATTCACTTACATTCCAGTGGCATCATTGAAAAGGTCAAGAATCCATTTTAAAGCCGAAATATCTCTCAGGGAGCCTTGGTAAAAACAAAGAACATCGTCAACAAAGAGGAGGTGGGTGATGGATTCTTGGTTAGAGACCTTTAAACCTCTGATCGACCTAACCCTCTTGTCCTCAATAATGGTTTTTCTCAAGGATTCAATAACTACGAGAAATAGAAAGGGAGAAACAAACATTCTTTCCTCATACCACAATACACTGTAAATAACTTGGATGGGGCACCATTTATCAATACAACAAAATAAATTTATTGAATGTAACACATTATCCAATTTACCATTGGGAGAGCCATCCCCATTTGGAAGAGGACTAGGTGAAGGAAAGTCTAGCTTACACAATCATAATCTTTTGATAAGTCCAACTTAAGGATGGACATTGACATATTCAATTTTTTGACTAAATGGAGGGTCTCTTGAGAAATTGACACTACACCATGTATTTGCTTGTTCTTTAAAAACCCAAACTTGTCTTAAAAAATGATCTTACTAAGATTAGGATTTAAATTCCTAGAAATCACTTTCAACACAATTTTGTAAATTATGTTGCAACAAGAAATGGGCCAATAATCCCCAAATGAAACACCATCTTGTTTTTTGGGGATTAAAGTGATAAAGGTGAAATTGAATTATCCCATAAATTTTCCCAATGATTATGAATCCCTTACCACCTTTAACAAATCATCTTTTATCAAATCATAGAAACCAACAAAAAATTCCATAGTTAGACCATTGATCCCAAGACTCTTCCCCTTCTAGATAGAGGATAGTGTTGCAGTCACTTCATGTTTTGAGATTGCCTCACCAAGGGAATGATTCATTTCTTCATAAAAACCAGGGGGGAGTTTAGATATGACCTGCATAATCTCCAGAATGGGATATCCTTGGAATCCTAGAACAAATAATGAAAGTGATATACCCCTTCCTCCACCCTTTCCTTAAAGGATCTAACCAACGATCCATCTTCTACTTTGATTTCCCAAATAGTATTAAATTTTTTCTGGAAATTGGAATATTGATGAAAAAATTTGGAGTTGTTATATCCTGGTTTTAACCACAAATCTCTACTCTTCAACCTCCAAGTTTTTTCATCCTTTTCCAAAAAATCATGGTAAATAGTTTTTAAGGACCTTAGTTTCTAAAGTTCGAAGATAGTAAGAGAGCCCCCATCCATTTCTGAATAGAGCTGGGAAATATTTGATTCAACCTCTCTTAACTTCTATAGAGATATTCCAACACAGGATTTAAGCCAAAGCTTGGTAGTATATTTGACTCTAGGCAAGTTTTTTGTAAATTGGAAAATATAGGAAGAATCAAAATATGAGGATAGATGGGACCATGAATTGATGACAAGAGATCAATAATCCTCCTCCAGCTAAATATGATTAAATTTGAGTGGAGTTAAAGGAAAATCCCCCTCTAAGTACAACTTAAGAATAATGGGCCTATGATAAGACAATCCCCCTTATGATACTCTCAAATTCCAAATAAATTCGCTACTCAATAAGGCCAAAAAGACCAAGAATATGTCTAATCTTTTGGAAATCACTTCATCATTTGTGTGGAAATTCCTCCAATTTGGGATGAATTTGACTGGGTCAATGTCAACAAGATGGTATTTATCAAAGAAGGACGAAAAAAAAATCGCTCCGATGATCCTGCCAGGGATTTCCCCCCTAGACTTCCCTCAAACATAAAGTAAGTTTCAAATCACCACCAACCACAGTATGGAAATCAATCAAAACTTCAAAGTTCGCCAGACTTTCCCAAAAAGGAAATATGTCTTAATAGAGAATGTAGACATTTACCACATTAAGATTGATACCAACATCCTTGAATTCCAATTTGACCACAATGGCTTAATGAACAAATGAATAAGATATATCTTTTCAATATAGACTCCACCCAATAATTAAACCTCCAGACTCTCCCAAGGCATCGACTGCACAAAAAGACCAAAATTTTAGCCAGGGCTCCAATACTACTCTAGCTTTTGATCCATCACACATGGTTTCTTGAATTATTAAAAAATCCTACTTTTGGCTCAAATTTATCCTTTTGAGGGCTATGTTTATTTTGGCACCCCCAACCCCTCTTGCATTAAAGGATAGGAAAATCATGAAGATGAATTTTTGAGGGATTTCGCTGGTCCAAGGGCCCTAGAAATAGTGGCTTGATTTCTTTTGTGGATATCCAACACAACTTGTTTATGTTCTTTAAGTAGAAGGAATTTTCTCCCAAAAAGGTTGGGATGAACAAATTCGAGGGATAAACCCCCACTGGATGAGGAGTCTTACTTCAATTTGATTCTTGGCCTCATTTCATATTATTTTTTGCGTGGGATGGCCATCTCTACATCATTCGGAGAAGAGACCAACTTCACCTCCTTAGAGATAATGCCACCCATGATCAAACAAAAAGTATCCAAGATTCCAACTAAAGAGGGAAAAGGGGAGGAACCACTAGGGAAAGCAGGTCCAAGATTTGACACAAGGGGAATTAGGGAGACATCAGAAGGGGATAGGACAAAAAATGTACTAGCACTTACAAAGAAAACTAAAGTGGAGGAAGGGATATGGGGAAGCTTACTTTACGAAACATCAATATGAACCTATATGTCTTGCAACTGAGAAAATAAAATCTCCTTTGGAGCCTCTAAAGCACCATTTGACATCAAAGGGAAAGGATGACTAACTTATGATTGGAAGTACTTTTCTATTTTTACTCAAATCTTCGATGACCTCCTTAAAATATGCAATATTATAGATATAATATAATATGCAAAACATAAATATTTAGCAAGCAATGGTAGAACAACAATGATATATCTAGAACAATACCAGAATAGCACCAAAAAGAGCACCTTTATTAATTATAGTAATGTTCACTTGCCTCTTCGAGGGGGGATTTACCCCCAGTAGAGAAAATATCTATTACAATAATGTCTAAGACAAAAATATCCAATGCCTTCTATTCTTATTTATACTAATTCTACCTTCTAAGGAAACTTCTAGAGGAAGATATTTATAGAAGGGGAAGCTTCTATTAAGTCTTCTTACATTGACTTACTCTCCTTTATTTATTAGGCCTTATTATTAATGCCAGCCTTTATTACATAGAAAACATATCCTACTAACTAATGACCCATGGCGAGTGGTTAGGATCAGATCCTAACATGCCCTCCCCCTTCAAAAACATCCTTGTCCTCAAGGATGCAAGTGTGGAAACTATTGGAGTATGGTCGATGGCTCCCAGGTCGTATCCTCTGGTGATGTGTCCTTCCATTGGATCAAAACTTCCTTGATAGTTCTACCATGCATCTAACGTTCATGGTGACTAAGGATTTCATTTGGTTGGAGCCAAAGGGATCCTTCTTCATCTAATTCTGGAAGGATGCTTTGGACCCTACAATTCTGTCCCACCACTTTCTTGAGACAAGAAACATGGAACACCAGATGGATATTGAAAGTATCCAGAAGGGCAAATTTGTAGGCCACTAAACCAATACACTTGATGATATGGTAGGGCCCATAAAAGTTGGGTGCCAACTTATGATGTCCCTGGGATTTGAGAGATGTTTTCTTGTAAGGTTGGAGCCAAAGAAACACCTGATCACCTTCCTGAATTTTTTTTTCTGAATGATGCTAGTCCGCCTGTTGATTCATGAGATTTTGGGCCATGTGGAGGTTATCCTTTAGAGTTGTGAGGGTGGTTGTGCAACCTTGCATCATTGCATCAATATATTGTACCTTTGATGTGCCTGGAATATAGGTAGTGATTGTATGTGGGCGTTGGACATACACTACTTCATATGGGGTCATTTTAGTGGTCGTATGATAGGAAGTATTGTACCACCATTCTTCTAAGGGGATCCATTGGAAGCTTGAGTGACCCGCAATAGTTGATGATTGCAACTCATTTAAGAGCCTCGACTTGAGTGTTGAAGAGGGTGAGAGAACCAAGCGATCCTTATATCTGAGAATATTGTCCTTCCAAGTGTATCTTATGGGAGGATTAGGATCCTTTTGAAGACACTGAATTAACTTGGAGAGAGTTTGGTCTGTTATCCACTCTTGGCATACTTCTTTAATCCAGTTAGGGACCGTTAAGGATAAATAAAATAGGGAGTCATCTTCCTCATGTTGCCATGATAATGCATTGGCTACTATATTATCTTTTCCATTTTTTTATATGATTTCATAATCATAATAATAACCAACATTTTGGTCAACCACTTATTTTGTTTTGGGGAGGATAATTGTTGCTCCAAAAAATATTTCATACTATGGTGATCTGTTTTTATCTGAAAACAACATCCCAAGAGATATGGACACCATGTTGCACTACATGGAGAATGTCCATCATTTATAGTCAATGACAGGAATGGTATAGTCATAGTTCTCACACAAGATGGTAGACCTTTGGCCTTTACTAGACAAGCTTCAAGTGGCCGCAATATGGGAAACTTATAGTCAATGACAGGAATGGGAAACTTATCTTTGATGGTCAGTGTATTCATGGTACAAAAATCAGGGCACATGCGCCAAGTACCTTCTTTATTTAAGACCATTACCACTAGTAAAGAATATGGGTTGGTACTAGGGTGAATTACCCCCGCCTCCAATAATTCTTGTACCATATTTTCTATTTCATTTTTCTGAGAAAATGGATATCTATAGGGACATACATTGGGGGGTTGACTGCTCGGAAGGAGAGGGATGTTATGATCATGCTCACCCCTGGAGGGGAGTAAGGTTGTAGGAATCTCAAAGACCTTGGGTTACTTGTCCAAGACGAGTTGGAAGATGGGAGGAACTACCTGAGAGGCATGTTTAGTGACCTGGATGGCATTAAATTGAGAAATCACACCATGGTGGCCTTTCTTCAACAGTTTTTCCATCCTATGAGAGCTGATGATTTCAGGAGAGCTTTCTTGGAGACCTCGGAGGGTATAGGGGTAAGCATATTGGGTGAAGATCATATATAATTCTTGATAATCCATTGTGATTGGCCCCAAAGTGTGAAGCCATTCCTTTCCTAATACAATATCACAACCACCCATGGAAATATAGAACATGTGGGTTTTCATAGTATAATCACCCATTTGGAGTTTAAACATTCTCACAATGACCCCCACACTTCATAGTACCACCATTACCGATGAGGATTTGAAAATTATAAATAGGATGGAAAAATCAATGGATCTCATTAGCAATCATGCGATGAATAAAATTATGGGTGCTACCATTACCAATAAACACCACCACCGACTAATGTTTTATGTAGTACTTGAGCTTCAATGTCTGTAGGGACGGAATACCTGAGAGTGCATGAAGTGATGTGATGGGTTCCTCTGGTTCCACAGGGGTTACAACTGGATCTTCGACATGATCAGTTGGTGGAGCCTTGTTTGGTTCAAGAGCCTGATATGATGGGATGTATTAAGAAGGAGAGGAAGTGGATGCATAAATATGGAAGAACTTTTGTTCTCTACATTTATGACCTAGCGAATACTTTTCATCACAATAGTAGAAAATTCCTTTGTTGCGATATTCTATCATTTTGGATGGAGATACATTTTGGACCTTCAATGTTTGTGTCGGAGTTGGGTGAGCCCCGTGAAGAGAATGGGTGAGAACTAGAGCCTTCATGGGTGGGGCCTGAAGGATGGTCTCTTCTTCCTTTGCTAGTTGACATGCTTGCAACTAGGTAGTAGGATGATGCATGATCACATGAGCCAAGATGGATTCCATTAAGACACTGATAAAACATTCAAGGTAAAATGCATCAGATAAGAGTCCATATAGCCAACTGTTCAAATGTTGTGATGAAATATGTGGCTAATCCAATTTGGCGCATCTTGGTGAGTCTACACAAAAAATGTGATTCCCTATCAAAATGGTCACAAACTACTTTAGTGAACATGTTCCAAGTGGGTATTCCTGGATAAAATTTCTTATGCCACTGCCACCACTTCCATTATTCTTGATCCAGGTACAAAACCCCTACATGGATTTTGGTCTCTTCATCCCAAATATTATGGAGGGAGAAGTATTGATCCATTTGAGAGACCCACTCTGCTGGGTTAGATCCATCAAATTTATGCATGTCAACTTTGGGCACCTTATTCCAAGAGTGTGGAGAACCCAAAGGGTAGTGGGAGGATTGTATATTCTCATAATGGGAATGATGAGGGTCCTCTGCATTGGCCTCTACTTTCTTAATTTTTTGAATGGTTGCATGGCTTCACAAATGGCTTCTTGGATTGCTTGAGGGAGGGATTGGTTGTTTGTTTCTTGTATGGTAGATGGGATGGATCCCATTCATGTTTCTAAGTTGGAAAACCTAGTATCCCAATCTTCTTGGGTCTAAGCTCAGGTGGTTGGCATGATAACATCTTAGGTAGTAGATTAGGTGTCAGGATGAAAATTGGGACTACAAAAAGTGAGATGTACCAAGGTGATCAGGATAAAGAGAGGATTCCAATGGGATAGGTGTCAAATAAGGGTGTATCGGAAAGGGGTGAGACAACATAGAAAAAAAAAAGGTTTAAAAGTGAAGGGTACCACTGCAATCATAATGAAGAGAGGAATGGAATGGAATAGGTTACAAATAAGGTTGTTAATGGGCCACGTAATTTTTATTTTTTTTACTCTTGCAAATTTATACTCCGCCTTGAATACTTTTGTAGTGGCGGAATTCCCAAATTCTTGATAATAGAAAATGTCAACAGGGAGTGTTTCTACAGTGAAACAATTTGACAGGGGCCAATTTGTAGTTTAATAGATCAATTGTTATCGTCCCAAGGGTTAGGTTTTGTAGGTTTTCTACAATCAAGGGGTTTCCCTATGGTATAGCTCTCTTATATACGTGCGAGGTCCAATAGTAGTACTCGGACCAATATCTTAGGTCACCAACTAAGGAAGCTAGAACGTGCCCTTAGTCGTACTACTCGAATATCCAGGTACTAGAGAGTCACTTCCCAAGTGTTGTTCTCAGTGAAACTATAACAATCAGGAGGTCGATTGGTTTATCTATAGAGGGATTAATGATTCCTAGGCCAATCCATATACATGTGTTGTCTGATCCGCTACCACTTGGAGGGGTACCTACATGGGTTACAAGGGTGGCCAACATATGTGTGCTTAAGAATCATGTGTATTTCCTACATGTATTACTCCCTGACTGTGGGTTTATGCGTGCAACGACAAATTTATATAGCTTAAAGATGTTGGAATACATCTCTACCCTAAATTTTTTTTTAACCCCACAAGTATTTCCTGGGAAAGAGCTATGATACCACATGCAATATTCCAGATATAATATAATATGTAGAACAAAAATATTTGGCAAGGAATTGTAGAACAAAAATGATATATCCAAAACAATACCAGAATGATACTAGAATAACACCAGAAAGAGCACATTTATTAATGATAGAAATGTTCACTTGCCTCTTCGAGGGGGAAACCTCCAATAGAGAAAAGATATATTACAATAATCTCCAAGACAAAAATATCCAATGCCTACTACTCTTATTTATGCTAATTCTACATTCTAAGGAAACTTCTAGAGGAATATCTTTCTAGAAGTGGAAGATTCTATTGGGTCTTGTTACATTGATTTATTCTCCTTTATTTATTAGGCCTTATTACTAATTTCGACCTTTATTAAATAGAAAAAATGTCCTACTAACTAATGACCCATGGAGAGGGGTTATGATTGGATCCTAACAAAATATTAGGATCCCTTTCGCACTGTGCTTGCAAGTGACCAACCTCATGGTAGGAGAAACTACAAAACAACAACCACTAGTAGTCGACATGTTGGTGCCAAATATGTTCTTGAAAAACCAAATACACATTTCATACCAAGACATCCCTAAGTTCTACATTAATTTGAATCCACTCCCGTCTCCTATCAGTCTTGTGCTCCCAATTAGGCTCTAAACCAACAAATTTTCTGAGCTTATTACCAATATATTCCATGGCCTACTTAGACCAAAACACTAATTGAATCCTTGGAAGTATAACCTAGGATTTTATGACCAAGAGAGGATCCCTAGTCAGGTCAAAATATGTATCCACTTTATGGAGGAAAAACCTCGAGGGGCCCCAATTCCAAATTTTCCAAAGAATTTTGTCACAATATGCTTCTGTCTGAAAAATAAAACATAGCCAACCTTTGATCATGACATGTAAAAGTAACATGTAATCAAGTTTAGTTCTCCAATGTTGGTCTATACAGTTGGCTAATGGACCTTATGTATTTTTTGATGCAGGAGCATCAAGAGCATGGTTACAAGTAAGACAAAAAACCAAGATGAGGGTGATAATGGTGATGATGTAGGGGGAGTAAAAGGTACATGTATGAATACTCACGATGAAAGAATGGTTGATGAACCATGTACGAGAAAGAGTTTCCTAAGGAATCGACACATACAATGACTGGTGACCCATGTATTCTGGTGGATGGCTACTCTTTTATATGGACTTCAACAAATTTTATGTTTTGCAGTCACAAGAAGAAGGTTGTGGATGAATAAGACCAAATATTTTAGAATATAGAAGATGTGAGAAGAGATGAAGAAAAAGGAATTGGCTTAAAGGACCTATGAAAAAGAGGAAGGGGGAGTATGGTAAATAAATCCTACTTAATGAATACTCATACTTTTAATGTTTAAATGAATAAATTATATGGTTTGTAATTAGGTAGACTAAATTATAGAAGTCTACATATGAGTGAAAGATGAGGACAAGGAGAGATATTAGGGATGGAGATAAGTTGAGATATTCATGGAAATATTTGAGGAGATATTGTGGAGAGATCATAGGAGATGGTTATGTATATAGTTATGAATTTAGTTGAACTAATTATCTAGTTGTGACATAGATTTTATGGTAACCTATTATTGTATAAGGGGACCATTTGTACAATAGTGGAAACACACAAGATTGATGTTTTAATAAAAAAATTCCCTTTGGGGGATCATGAGAAAATTCTTGGTGTCCCTTGCTTTGCCGAGTTTTCATAAGGTAGTGTGTTTATAGGTTAGAGTATGGTGGTTACATCATTTTTGGTATCAAATATAGAGAGGGAATGATATGTTTGCCCATGTATGTGCAGCGTAGGGTAGCTATGGATGTGTAAAGAGTAGTTGAAGGATGTGGTTGATTTTAAGTCTGCACTGCTACACATCCAAGCACTTGACATATTTTTTCATGATGGCATCCACCCCAAAAATTAACTATCCAAGGTAAAATGCCGTTGTGTTTGAGTATTTACAACATGGAAGGATTCATTGCATCCTTTTGATTAATTGGATTGGTTTTCATTGATGTCAACCCTTGAAGCAAGTCCGGTAGCAAATTACACTAGCCCCAACAATATGTTTAAGGGACTCAAGTTCGTTTGATGTATAATGGTATGAATATAAATGTATTTGTAGGTAATACTATTCTATATGGATAGTACATGTTATGCCATTTCTATTGATATGTGAAACGTCACATAAATCCTCACGGATAGAGAGTTATAGCCTTGTGAAGTTGGATAACCCTCATGAGTTATCTAGAAGCCCCTAGAAGGTCAAATAAGTCAATTATAGAAACTCATAGAAGAAGTTGACTAGTCAAAGTGGGTGAAACTAGGAGTTAATCATGGGTTAAGTTGCTACAATAAGAAAATAATTAAAAATAAATTAGTTGCAACTAGAAGTGGAGAGTTTACTATTTGTGGATAAAGTGGTTATAAGTGGACAAGTGGTTATAAGTGGGTTACCCCTAAAATAAAGAAGTTGGGTTAATTTGGTTAGAAGGTAACCCTTATATGAATCTACTTGGAGAGTATAAATATGAGACCATTGGTCTCCTATTAACACCTATTGAGCACATTGAATATCTATTATTGTGTAAGTTTTATTGCAGGTACTCATTGACACATATTAAGTTACACATGTTTGAGGTAGCACAAAGGGTTGATGACAACAGTTTTGGAATTGCATAAATATTGAAAAACCCTATTTTTTTAGGTGTGCGTTGCCTGCAGTGGAGAAGGGTGCATACGCACATAGGCTAATAGTATAACATGGTGCATACAGTTTCAAATACATGAAATCTTGAGTTGTTGAATGTTCCAGATTCACAGAGTCTAAAAGAAAGCTCCCAGGAAGGTCTATAGTGATTAGGTATAACATATCTATCTATATATTCAAAAGGTATGTCATATTCTTATGTGCAGTTGGATATTGTTTCCTCCATGGGATATGGTTATGGGAGTTTGAGGTTTTTCCATAGAGATAATGTTGGTTGTATGGAACCTATGGTATGAGCTAGATCTATAGAAATACAACACTAGTATGTTTGTATTATTCATTGGTACATCTTGTTGGTTGAATTATTGAGACATAGCTAGTATTTCATGGTACACGGATGAGGGATTTTAGTTGTGAAGTGGTTGTGAATTTGTTTGTGAAGGTTGAGGTTTCATGTCAGTAAGGGTTTGATGTCTATTCTATGTGAGGTTTATTACACTTGTTCATGATTGTACACACATGTATACCACATGACTAGAGAGACATAGATTCACTTGGTTAAGGGATATATAAGATGATGCATGCACTTGGAAAACTACAGATAAGACATAGTGACATGTTGCAGGTTGATGTGATAGAGGCAACCATGTGTTTGAAGTTTCAAAAAATATGAAAACCCTATCTTTATGAAGGTGTACAGGGGTTTCAGTATAGACAGGATGCGTACATACGTAGACTGCATTATAGATAGGGAACATACATATGCAAGCTCCATTATATACATTTTGTGTACCTGTTGGTATTTGTTTGTACATGGTGACTTCTGGTACAAGATTGATTACAAGATTTTGGTATAGGTTGGTTATAGTTTGTTGGCACAGATTGGTACAGGTTAACAATGGTTTATCTTACAATGACATTGTGGCAATGGTTTCATCATTTGACACTTATATTTCAAGGCGACAAGATGAGGAAAGTATAGGTGATTGTAGCCACCTTCTGGTTGTAGCTAGAAAATAGGGGGTTGTAGCCTCCTTCTAGTTGCATCTAGAGAATTAGGGAGTTGGAGCTTCCCTCAGGTTGTATCTTGAAAATATAGGGGGTCAAAGTCTCCTTCCAGTTGAAGCTGGAGAACAAGGAAGTTGGTTCTTCCAATGAATGTAATTCTTAAAGACATATAAGAAAAAACATTTCATGGTTTTCTCCTACATTGGGTTTCCACGTAAAAATATTGGTTTACTGTGTATGCATATTATTTTTCATTGTTCATGGTTTATTTAATCTGCAATTGTTGAATTATAATGGTATATTTATCATAAAGATAAATAAAAATTACATAATGTGGTTAAAAAGATAAAAAAGTTGTATTACTTATTCACCCCCCTCTTAGTAATCCAACAATTGGTATCAGAGAAGGTTCCTTTAGGAATTAGTTTAACCACTGGAAAGTAGATCATGGAGAGAAACAATATGCATAAAAATGGAATACCATAGTTTTATGGACAAAACTATGCATTCTGGAGTAGAAGGATGAAAACATATGTACAAGCACAGGGATTTGAGGTTTGGAAATCAATTGCATATCGATATAAAGAACCCACCATTCATTCAACAAATGAAAATGGAAGGAAACTCAGTCTAAATAATTCAAAATCCAAAAATTCTCTTATGAATGGTCTTGGTGATTCGATATATGTCAAAGTTATGCATTGTAGCTCTACAAAGGAGATTTGGGACAAAATTCAAAATGTTTATGAAGGAGATGCAAAAGTCAAGGCAACAAAGTTTCAAACTTACAGAGGTCAATTTGAACAACTTAAGATGAAAGAAGATGAGAATATTGCATCATAATTTTTGTGAGTTGGTGAAACAATGAATGCAATTAGAGGATTACGAGAAGAAGTTGATGAATCTATAATTGTTCAAAAAGTACTAAGATATCTTCCAATGAGATTTGATCCAAAGATATCAACACTAGAAGAAATAATAGATATGGATTCAATAAGCATGGATGAGCTACATGGAATATTCACAGCATATGAAATGAAAATTGAATAGGAGAATCCAGTTACAAAAGAAGCAACATTCAAAGAATCCAATAATTTAAAGAAAAAGGGAAAGTAACAAGAAAATTCATACAAAAATAATAGTGACATATCAAAAGATGATGAAGAAGTAGCCAACTTTGTTAGAAGACTGAAAAAGGGAACCAATGGAAAATACAGAGGTAATCTTCCATTGATTTGTTTTAATTGTGATGGTATTGGTCATTTTGCTAACAAACTTCCCCATAAGAAAATAAAATAAATTAATAAGATGATTCAAATAAAAAACAAATGTACAAAGGAAAGAAAACCAAAAATAAATTCTTCAAGAAAATATTTTGCAAAAAACAAGATAACACCTTATCAGATGAAGATTAAGATAGTGGAAGTGAGACAGAAAGGGTTCTATTCATTGAAGTAGAAGACTCTGGTGAAGAAGGAATCAAAGAAGAATATGAAGAGGTAGAATTTGACTACAAAGACGAATCGATGAGTGCCATAGAAGTTATAAAAAGGGAAAAGAAGAAAAACAAGTCACTACAGAAGAACTAAAAAGAAAAGAGGAATATCAAAGTTTCAACTCTAAAGAACTAGAACATATGATAACTAAGTTAAAAATTCAAGTTGAAGAAGACAAAATAATTGAAGACACACTCATGGAACGATTATAAGAAAGAGACATGATCATTGGAAATTTGGAAGCAGAGATTGTCACATTGAGAAACGATCTTCAAAAGAAAAACATGCAGAATATCTCTAAAGTTTGGGATACAATTATTAACAGTAAGAGACCAAATTATGACAAGTAAAGACTTGGATACAATCATATAGAAAATGGATCAAGCTCCAAAACAATATATCAATAAACACATCCAATAAGCTATGCAGAGAAAGTCAGATGAGACAAGCAGTTTTACAAGGAAGATCATGGGGACACTCCTCCACCTAGAAGATTCAGATTTTGGACTCAACGACAGTCAGAAACAAGAAGGACTTAAGAAGAATAAGGATTCATAAGAGTAACTCCTTTCATAATATATTTAACTCCCAGGTATCGAAATATATTCTTTGGTTTATGTTATGCATGTAATAATTTTGGACATAAAGTTGTAAATGCAGAGAAAATAGCAGAAATAGAAACAACTATGAAATTCTTGCAAAAAATAGTTATCAAGAAGGACTAGTTAAACACAAGAGAAGAATCTACAACAAGTTTGAATCATTAATAAATGAAGTGGAATGCTACAAGTGGAACAACTTTGGACACATGACCAAATATTGTAGAATGATAGTTCATTCTAGAGAAGCACAACAAAATAAAAACAATCACAGACATGAACCTCAATAGAGAATATGGATAAGAAATCATAATGAGTATAAAAATGAAGAGTGCACACTCACTCTACAAGATAAACAAAATAAACGTGGTTGGTATGTTGACAATGGTTGTTCAGATCACATAACAGGTGATGAGGACAAGTTTCTAACCTTGAGAAAGGAAAGCGATGGATCAATTTCCTTTGGAAATGATGACTCAACTAGAATCATTGGAATATGCACAATCATAATTGGAAACAAGGATACCAAGGCAAAACATGTTATACCAGTGGAAGATATGAAACATAATCTTCTAAGTGTAAGTCAAATGTGTGACCAAGGTCACAAACTTGTTTTTGATTCACATAAGTGTGAGATAAGAAAAGAATGTTCAGGAATATTGGTTGCAACAACTTTGAGAACTTTGAGCAACATATATGTATGGAAATGAAAAAAAAAATCTAGGAAAGGAAGATGAAGTCTAGGTATGGCACAAAAGGATGGGTCACATGAAATTTGACAACCTAGTCAAAGTCAACAAAAGGAAGCAATCAGATAAATTCCCCAGGTCGCGAAGCCAACCAACACCTTATGCAAGCATTGCCAACAAGGAAAGAAAACAAAGAACAAATTCAAATCAAAGGAATACTCCACAACAAGACCACTGGAAATTGTACATACTAATCTAGTTGG
>SNQJ01S0095451.1:60582-82800 GCA_010110895.2 Picea sitchensis | reverse complement strand
TGTGTGCAAAATGGAACCAAAATTTGGTGCCAATAGATCACCAGCCTATATGTACATTTACATTTTCATTTAAAATTGGGGTTCAGGTTAGGGTTATTACAAGTCACATTTCCTTTGAATATTATATGTAAATACTTTCTTACCTTTGACATCAATTACAATAATTTATTCAACAATCTCCCCCTTTTTCATTGATGGAATCCTTGTACTTAAAAACACGTAATCCTCCAGAAATAGAAAGAATTCTCCCTTTTATGCAACTCTCCCCCTATATGTAATTATCCTCCCCTTGTCTATAATTATCCCCCTTTGACATCAATGGAAAAGGTACGCTCCCCCTAAGTTGTGATTCTTTACTGACGAGATGAGAGGGATATCACTCTCATCTTCTGTCTGAGATATTCAAATGTTTCTTTGGGAAGGGGTTTGGTAAAAATATTTGCAACTTATTCCTTGGTGGCAATGTATTCCAACTTGACACTTAGTTTGGCTACATTTTCTTTTAGGAAGTCATACCTGATGGGAATATGTTTCATATTTGAGTGCATAACATGATTCTTTTAAATGTTTATTGCACTTGTGTTGTCACGGATGATTTATATTGGTTGATCATATTCTACCTTGATATCGTGCAGTGTTTTCTTCATCCAGATAACTTGTGTGAAACATGTTGCTGCTACAATATATTTGGCTTCTCCTATGGATAGAGATATTGAAGGTTGTTTCTTGTTTAGACAAGACACTAGATTGTTTCCTAGTGTTATCCCTTGATATGTTCCAAGATGTAAATGGAACTATGTTGAGGCGTCATAGGGGATAAGACCTAGGATAGATCTTAAATCCATGTTGATTTACAATAGAAATTATTCTAAATTTTGGGGCAACTTATCTCTCTCTCTTATAGAAATCTCATCCCTCAAACAATATCAAAACCAATATCAAGTAATTCAACATGAAGAGTCATATGTCCACGAGTAATTCAGACAATTTGATTTAAGTTTGATAAAGGGAGGATTGTAAGAAATACACGATAGATTTGTGAGGAATCTCTATGGTGAATATCACATCCTATGGAAAGAATGATGATGATCAATTAATAATTTAGTAGTCTTGACAAATATATCATATCATTAAAGTATGCATCAAACAATAAAATGGTTTCACATACTTAAATCCATGGAGGTACCCTCTGCACATCATTAAACACATGAAAAAATGACATGAAGTGGTCATACATTCAAAGGAAATCACTTCAATGTCATAATATAAATAACATGAAGTCACACTGTACTTGTCATATAACTTGTTTCTCGGTCTTTTATTAATGGGGATTTGATACAAGAAGCCATGGACTGATAGGGATGCCTTTTTACAAGAATACATGCACAAATAGAAGTACAAACTAAAACATAATTCATGGGATGAATCTCTTGTATCCTGTAGCTCTGAAAAAGTTTTGTTTCTAAGGGGATATTAGATCAAACAACCCGGGTATAATATACTCTTAAATTCCTTAAAGTGCCAACCCTAAAAATGAACTCTACTTGTTGATTTATAACCAAATTTTCTTGAGAAGAAACCACTTCCTCATACTAATACTACTTATTAAAATTTTGTTTCCACTTGTCAGAATCTTGATACCTTGTCTGGTTTTGCAATCACTCCCAGCTTTCCAACTACTTTTACCAGATTTTACTAGGAAGAAACCAAATTCTACTGTCGGACGATCCCTGATGATATTGTTGTTGGGTTTGTTCTCCTCATCCAATTGAGCCTTCATTCAGGTCCCTCTAAGTGGCTCAATTCATTCCCATCATTGCATCATGATCCCTTTACCTTGGTTTTTGGGATGATTCACTAAAAATTTCCTTCCAGCTAATAGGGATCAATAATATCAGATACAATGTGCCAACTCAGTGTATCCTATGCTTCAAGATTCTCCAGTGCAATGACAAGATTGACCAATACTCTTTAGGCTGGACTCCTGAATTCCCCTTCGAATTTAAGATCACACTAATGATACCATATAAGGACATCCTTGATAGACCACAATAAAGAAAACACTCTCCCAACATCTATAGCTAGGATGGTTCACAACCCACTCTTGGGTAGAGGGTTAATACAAGTGGGTCATCATCAGAAACACTTGTCATTTGAGTAAATCCTCTTTAGGACTTAGGATATTCACAGTTTGGTGGATTATGACTCCTGTGGTTTTCCTCTTATAAAACATTGACATGTGTTTACATAGACATCTAATGAGGGGAAATGATTTAATATGCTTGGTATGATTCATAGAGATCCCAGACACATGAAAACGTACATGTCAAGGTCATGATTTATGATTCCTGACAGATGCGAGCACCAGGATAATAATGAGAGAAAATATGTAGATGTGAAGTTAGTCTTCTTATTATGATTCATGTATTTCCTAACCAATTTGACGGGATGTCATATCATCCTCCCACTTGCTTAAATCATTATCCCTCGTTCCTTTGTTTCCACATGCGCATATTTTTCCCATTTCTTGGACCCTTCAAAAACTAAAAAAAACACATGAAATTTAGATAATGTCATGCTGACATCAACATGGATATGTGGCATCTTGACATTGATACACGTAGGTGAAGATGTGTCCCTCAAGGCTCAATCGTATAAGAACCCTAGGCTACTATCAAAACATGAGTACTATCATATCCTTTCCTTACAACTGGTGATTTTTTATAGGTTCGAGAGGGTGAGCCATTGTCTTTCCATGGCTTTATTACTTCTCTTTATGTCCCAATGGAATACTCCGCTAACTCCAAGTGGATTTATGTGGTTGGTTAGGTTGACGGTGATTTGGTTGATGTGAAATCAAGACGAGATCAAAATACCACTGTCATGACCCCAAGGGAGTGATTTCCTTTATTTTTCTTTACCATGTGACACTTTTTTTTCTTTGACATGTAGAAACCTAAAACCATTGCCACATCTCGATGCCATGTTAACCTCCCAGACACATTTTTGATGTGACATGCATCATTCACCGTTGATTGGGATCACTTGCAACCATAGGATGATCGGTCTCTCACCGTCTCCTACGTTTGATCATTAATCCTTGGTTAAATGGTAAATTTTCATCTAGGAAAGGGTCCGAACTTGATCTAGATGAGATTATCACCTTTTTTCTCCTGATAAGCACCTGAGTATGGGAATGGGTTTCGGGCCCTTAGGGATTAGTTTTTTCACTATGAATATCTTGGATCTTGATTAAATGCTTATCCTCCTTGATGCGGGAGCTCTACAGACTCATTTTCCTTTGAATTATCCCCCTTTAATCTTGATCATGATGCATGCTACTGGTTGGAACAAAACTAGTACTAACATTGGCTCCAGAGGGGATAGCATACTCCTATGGTCTATTAAGAATTGTAGACCAAGTGCCTTGTCTTTGTTGGGTTATGGAGTCTGCATCCAAACAAATTATTCTTTGGGAACCTGAAATACTTTGATTGAGAAGTGAAACAAGAATTTCTTAATAGCTTGATTTTTGAAAACCCTAATTCTTACTTACTTGAAATATGGTGAATGAAGTAAAATTAAAAACATATAACAGGAATGGAAAAATATGTATTTATGTACAGAGTGAGGAAAATTTGCAGCCTTCAATACTGTAAGAAATGTTTTAGGAACTTCCCATTGACGAAGGCCCCTAATACGTCACCATCTAGTTGTGCCAGATCATATGCATTGTCATCTTGGGTTGTTACGACCTTAACTCGTTATGTCAAACGTTGCAACTAAATTAACTTGTTGATTCTCTTTTTTATGTCTCCAATCTATGCTTTATTTTCTGAGTATGCCTTGTCAGAGTACTTTTTCTATGGCATGTGTGTCTTGGGAAATGCTTATCATAGGACTTGTTGAATCTAGGGCCTCCTGGTATTCTTCATTTACTGAGAGGATGCAACAACCAAGATATTCAATAGCGGCATATATAGGTTGGTTTACATAATTTTTCTGATCACTAACTACATAGGAACAATTTTTTTCTCTATACAACTTACTATTCTCTCCTCCAAATAATGGTACAATAGTATAGTCCATGTCCATCTGCATTGTACCCCCCAACGTTTTGGCCCAAGTTCTGGATAGTAGCATCCCATATTTTATAGGTACATTAGCTACCACCACATCCATCATAATTCTCCTAACAGGTAGTTGAGACAACATGACTGCCATGTATTTAATCACTCCATCACACTTTACTTTCCTAGCATCAAAGGAGTAGATATCATGGTATGGTTTGGTTATTTATCACCCCAATTTCTCCATTACTACCTTTGGCATGATATTATGAGATGCACCAAAGTCAAGCATACTATTATCTAGAATCTTGTCATGGATATTCAATGTTACATAGATAGGTGCAACTGACTCCTCTTTGTCATCTATATGAGGACCAAAAACTATAGTAGGAGATTCATCTTGTAAATTCACAATGTCGGGTGGGCTTGTTAGGATTTTTCCATGTATGGCCTTTTGAATTTTCTTGTGGTATGATGGATTTTTATCCAATTTAGCCAATGGGACTGAGATCTTGATTTTGGAAATCTCTTTCTCAAAATTGAATGGTGAAATTGATTCCTCAATCTCCTTTACCTTTTTTTTTGTTCTTGAAGTTTCACCAACTTCATTATCCTTGATAGGATTTTTTAGTTCTTTGACTTTATCCATAGGAAGAATTGGAGTAGGTTTCTTATGCTGTGGTTGGATGTCATGGATAACTTTCCTTTGTCTATTCCTAAGATCATATTTCCTATGCATTTCTGCTTGGAGAGCATCAACAAACATCATGTATTGAGCAAAGAATAGTACTTCTTCATCAGATTCCTTTTGGGGTTTCGCTTTCTACTGCTGAGAGAATCTTCATAATCATTCTGAGTTAGATGCATTGTGTTATTTTCCTCCTACAACAAGTGTATTTCCTCTGGATTATCAATGTATCCTTCGTCTATTTCTTCTTTTACCATGTTGTTCTTCTCATTAGCTTGGACAGGGGGATGGATAGGTTGCTCATTGTTTCTCCTTTCCCTCCTCATGAATTAAGGATTGAAGGGCCTCCTAAATTGGTTAGGGTTCATCACCCCTCCCTCTTGAGTGGATTTATTAGCATTTTCATTCTCCATTTCAAATCAAGACATCTTATTATTCAGATTCCTTATTAGTCTAGACATCTCATCCATTCTAGCCTCATGAGCATCCTTAGCTGGGTTGAGGGGATCATTTTCTTATATGATCTTATTCTTATCTATTTGATCAGTCTTTTGTTTTATTTCACCTTATGCAATCATGTTTCCCTCAATGTCTATTTCATCATCCTGCATTATCAACAAACTAGTGTCTCTTCTTTCTCTTATTTCCATGGAAAAGTCTACATCAAACACCCCAACATATGTGAATTTAGTCACTTATTATAAAGGCTTTATTCCTCTGGGAATATTGTTGTACATATTGTTAAACCTTATATTAAAGTAGACAACATACTCATATGGCTTCTTCTTGAGGGAGCCAAATTCAGTTAAGTAATATAGGTTATCCCTCTTTTTGCCCCATTGTTTCATGAATATAGATTCAAGAGCATGCCAACTATCAATTGAGGTAGTGGGGATTTATTTGAACCATTTGCAGACATATCCCTCTAGGGTTTGAAAAAATAACCACATGAATACATCGTTGTGCTCCATGAACAAGTTATCGGTGAAATATTGGAAGGCTACTAGGTTTTCTTCAGCGGAAAGTGTTGGTTAACCATTGTATTTGGGTAACAACTTTAAGTAATTTTCAGGTAGGTCACGAACATGAGTAGGTATATTTAGGGTAGAATCGGGCCATCACCCAGGGATTTAAAGGTGGTGGGGTAGGTTGATTTCCCCTGACTTGGCCTACTCCTAAATTAGCAATGAGGTTCTACAAAATGACACTATGGGATTGAATAGATGGACAAATAATAGGGTTTCTTAAAAAGGGTTTAAAAGAGGAACTTGATTCTTCACATATTTCAAAAGGTGAATTTTGTAGATCTATTAAAGGTTCATAAGGTAGCTTAACAATAGAAATAGAATCAACAGATATATCAATAGGCTCTAAAGATTCACTACCTACTTGAATATCATAATGAGAAGCTCCCAAATTAGGGTTACATGGAGGTGAAAATACTTGGCGTTCTATGAGATTTCTCCATGTCAAGAGCTTATCAGGGTCTGAGTATACTGGAGTATGCTCAGGATCTATATTTATTCTAGTATATATTCTATTAGATGTCATATACTCTTCTTGTGGAGTCACCAAGTGAAATAAATTAAAAACCATGTGTCTCAAACTTGTTCACTTCCGAGTACCAGATCTACAATGTCATATCCCTAGGGAAAAATACTTTCAAATTTTGTTCCCCACCAATGGTACAATTTTGGATGTTATCCCTCGAGATGTTATAGGATATAAATGGAACTATGTTGAGGAATCCTAGGGTCTAATACCTAGGATAGATCTTAAATCCATGTTGATTTACAATAGAATTTATGCAAAAAAATTGGGGAAACCTCTCTCTCTCTCTTATAGAAATATCGTCCCTCAAACAATTTCATAATCAATATCAAGGAATTCCAAATGAAGAGGCATATGCCCATGAGTGATTCAGACAATTTGATTTAAGTTTGAGAAAGGGTGGATTGAAAGAAATACAAGATATATGTTTGAGTCATATATATGGTGAATCTCATAGCCTATGGACATAATGATCTATTGAGCAATTAATATTTCAGCAATCTTAATAGATATATCAGATAATTAAAGTATGCATCAAATAGTAAAACATTTTCATATACTTAAATCCATGGAGGTACCCTCCTCTCACCATTAAACACATGAAAAAATGACATGAAGTGGGCATACATTCAAATGAAATCACTTCAACATCATAAGATAAATAGCATGCAGTCACACTGTACATGTCATAAAACTTGTTTCTTGATATTTCATTAATGGGGATCTTATACAAGAAGCCATGGAATGAGAGGGATGTCCTTTTACAAGAATACATGCACAAAAATAAGTACACACTAAAGCATAATGTAGAGGATGAATCATGTGTATCCTGTAGCCCTAAAAAAGGTCTGTCTCTAAGGGGATCTTTGGTCAAACATCTTGGATATAAAATACTCTTAAATTCCCCAAATTGTCGACCCTAAAAATGAGCTATGGTTACTGATTTATAGTTTCCTTTTCTTGAAAAGAAACCACTTTCTTGGACTAATACTGCTTCTTGAAATTTTGATTCCGCTTGTCAGAATCCTAATACCATGCCTAGTTTTGCAACCACTCCCATCTTTCCAACTAATTTTACCATATTTTAATAGGAAGAAACAAACTTCTACTATCGAATGATCCCTACTAATATTGTTGGTGGGTTTATTCTCCTCATCCAATTGAACCTTCATTCATGTCCCTCTAAGTGTCTCAATTGATTCCCATCATTGCGTCATGAGCCCTTTACCTTAGTTGTTAGGATGACGTTGTAAATTTTTCCTTCCAACTGAAAGGGCTCAATAATATCATATACAGTGGGCCAACACATTGTATCCTATGCTTCAAGCTTCTCCAGTGCTCTTATGATATTGGAAAATATGATTTAGGGTGGACTCTTGAATTCCCCTTCAAATTTAATATCATGCTAATGATACTAGATAAGGATTTCCTCGACAGGCCGCAATAAAGAAAACACTCTTCCAACATTTGTAGCCAGGATGGTTCACAAAACACTCTTTGGAAGAGGGTTAATATGGGTGGATCATCATCAGAAACACTTATCATTTGAGTAACTCCTCTTTAGGACTCAGGTTATTCACAGAATGGTGGATTATGACTCATGCAGTTTTCCTCTTATAAAATATTGACACATTTTTACACAGACAGTTAATGAGGGGAAATGATTTTCTATGCTTGGTATGATACATAGAGATCCTAAAAACATGAAAACATGCATGTCAAGGTGATGATTTTTTATTCCTGGAAAATGTAGGCACCAGGATAATAATGAGCGAAAAGATGCATAAGTGAAGCTAGTCATCTTGTTATGAGTCATGTCTTTCCTAATCGAATCAACAGGTTGTTAGATAATCCTCCCACTCACTTGAATCATTCTCCCTTATGCCTTTGTTTCCGCATGCGCATATTTTTCCCATTGCTTGGACCCTTCGAAAACTGGAAAAATGCATGAAACTCAGACGACATCATGCTGACATTAACATGGATATGTGTACATGTGGAAGCTTTGCATTGATACACGTAGGTGTTTATGTGTCCCTCAAGGCTCAATCATATAAGTGCCCTGTGTTTCTATCAGAACTTGAGTGTTATTCGATCCTTTCCTTACAAGTGGTGATTTTTGACAGGTTCGAGAGAGTGAGTCACTATCTTTCCAAGGATTCATTACTTCTCTTGATATCCCAGTGGAATTCTCTGTTGACTCCAGGTGAAATTATGTGGTTAGTGAGTTTGATGGTGATTTGGCTAATGTGAAATGAATATGGGATTAGAATACCACTATCGTGACCCCAAGGGTTTGGTTTTATTTACTATACTTTACCATGTGACACATTTTTCTCTTTGACACGTAGCAACCTAAAACTACTTTTGCACCTTGATACCACATTAAACTCCCAAAAACCTTTTCGATGTGACATGCATCATTCACCATTGAGTAGGCTCATTTGTAGTCGTCAGATGATCGAGCCCACACCTTCACTTGTGCTTTCTCATTGAACCTTGGTTACATGGTAAAGTTTCATCTGGGAAAGGGTCTAAACTTGATTTAGATGAGCTTAGCACCTTTTATGCTCTTGATAAGTGCCCAAGTATAGGAATGGGTCTCGAGCCCTTAGGGATTGGTTTTTTCGTTGTGAATATCTTGGCACTCGATTAAATGCTTCTCCTCCTTGATGTGGGAGCTTTGAAGGCTCCTTTTCCCTTGAATTATCCCCCCTTAATATTGATCATGGTGCTTTCTATTGGCTGGAACATAACTAGTACTAACACCTAGAAATAATTCTCCTCCACTTGTACATTTTTTATCATCAACACTGCCTACCCAATATGCATCTATATATGTTTTTAGAGTAAAATATTCACCTCTTGAGCACTATAAGCCTATGTCCAAGGTGCCATTTAGATATTTGAATATCCTCTTTACTTCTTGCACATTAGGTTATTTTGGTGCAGCTTGAAATCATGCAATCAATCCTACTACTTGCATAATATTTGGCCTTGATGTTTTCACATATACTAGGTTCCAATCATTAACCTATACAATGTTTGATTTTCTTATGGAGATTCATCATTTTTCCTCAATTTATAACATCTGACCATAGGTGTGTTGACTGGTGTACAATATTCCATTTTGAATTTATTCAACATTTCCTTGGCGAACTTGGTTGTGAAATGAATATGCCTTTGTCATATTGAGAAATTTGTAATCCAAGAAATAATGACAGTTCACCAAGCATAGACATCTCAAATTTATTTTTCATTTCTATTACAAAATATTCGCACATTTCTTTCATACCTCCTCCAAAAATAATTTCATCTACATAAACCACAACAATCAACTGATTTTTTGCTACTATCTTGATGTAGATATTACTGTCAGTGATTCCTCTTTTGAATCCTTGTTGTTGTAGATATTTATCAAGTCTTGAATACCAAACTCTGGGAGCTTGTTTTATGCCATAAAGTTATTTCTTCAATTTGCACACGTGATCCTTATTTTTTGATAATTAGAATCCTACTAGTTTTTCAATGTATACTTCTTCCTCTAAATTACCATTTATAAAGGAAGACTTAACATCCATTTGATATACTTTGAAGCTCTTGAAACATTCAAATGCCAAAAACATTATGATATCTTCTAGTCTAGCAATTGGGGCAAAGGTTTCTTTGAAATCAATACCTTCAACTTGAGCATATCCTTTACAAACCAATATTGTTTTATTTCTCATTACTTTCCCAAATTCATTCAACATGTTCCTGCAATCTCTTGTACAACTCTTTTTTTCTTTATATCACTCCATTCTGTTGTGGAGTTCTTGTGGTTGAGAAATGTATTTTTATCCCATGAGTCTCACAAAATTCTTCAAATTCATTTGAGATAAACTCACCTCCTCTGTCTAATCTCAAAAACTTGATTTTCAAATCAATTTCATTTTAAACCAAGGCTTTGAATGCTTTGAACTTATAAAAATGTTCAAGTTTTTCTTTTAGGAACGTAACCCATGTCATTCTAGAATAATCATCAATGAGCAACATAAAGTAATTTTTTCATTGTAGACTGTGTTCTTGTAGGCCCACAAAGATCTCTATGAATGAGTTGCAATGCCTTCGTTTTTTAGTATTCATTTGATTTAAATATTGTTCTTGTATGTTTTTCATTTTAACATTGCTTGCAAAGAGTGTTTGAAGGTTTAACAATCTTTGGCATATCTCTCATTTCTTGTTTAGGGCTTATTTTTACCAGAATATCAAAGTTCATATGACCCATTATTTTATGCCATAGCCAGCTTTCATTTGTTTGTCCCATATATCACTTTTCTCCCTCAATCTCATTGAGGATATATACATTATTTGATGTTCTATATGAACTTTCCACTAATGTTTCTGAGCCTTCCTTTCTTATTTTACATCCTTGAGGATTAAATGTGAGATTGTGTCCATAGTTTTTGTATTTATATTATACAACATTGTAATTAAAAAAGGGGAAAACGGATTATAGTTTCTATTTGAGAATCTATAAGCATTCAGGTATTTTTTACATACATCATTATTTCTTGTATGTGTTCTACAATCTACTTCTATATGACCAAAATATTTACAGCAAAAGAAATAGCCAAAGAAATAATTTATGTACCAGTTCATGTGAGGCTTCCTTGGTGGGAAATATATTTTGATTTTTTCCGTGTTGTCCTTGGGAGAAATGAAATTTTTTTGTGGAACATTATTTTATTTCTTCTTTTTTTCTTCATCATTGTTGGAACTTTTGAGTACATAAACATAGATTTTAAATTTTTCTTCATTTAATTTCTTTGATGTCCCTGTAGTTTTTGGATACTCTTTGGCGGTTATATGACACTTATCATAACCAAGAACCATCTTAATAAATGGTGACCTTTGAAAATTGATGACATAATCTAAGGTTTTGACACTCTTTTTAAACTTCAAGCTTTTGTTCAAGTGAGCAGTTGACTTTTCCAAATCCTTTCTTAAGGAAATAAGTTTAGTTTCTAACTTCTCGCAATTTTCTTCATTTTCCTTCAATTGTGTTCTCACCACTTCTTCTAACCTTCTTAACTCTTCTAATTGAACTTTTAGTCTTATGATAATCTTTTTTTATTCTTTAAGGATTTGTGACATTTTGGATTTTGAATCACGATCCTATTCTTCATATGTGTACGACAACACAGGTATTCCAACAAAGGACGAACACCTTCAATAACCACTCACACAACCAGATCAAAGATCAACACACTGATGTTTTTACGTGGTAAAACCCCTACGAGGAAATATCCATGGCCTCAGCCAGCATGACCACTTGGAGAAATTTATTAATGTAAAAGAAAAAGATTACAAAGATTTTTTACAAGAGAGTTTCTCACAATCGATCATCGGAAAATGAACCTCCATTCTCTTTAAATAGAGATTGATGCAGGAGTATCGTCAACATCAAGCGAGCATGGGGGCAAGCGCCACACATTTTGAGCATATGTTAAATTGTTTAAAAATTTTTGAAGAGTGGATGCGCCAAACTTAAATGTGATAGTTAAGGAGATGTGTACTTATGTATTGTAAAGGACCTTCAACGATCCGCTCTCATCCATAGTAGGTAGAAGGAATTTATGCAAGTAGGTAGAATTGAATCTTAGATTAGACAGTTTTAGAAGGAGTGGAGGGAAAACAGATATAGACACCCTCATTGTGTATTGTAACATGATTGAAGAACATAGGAGAGAAGCAGAGAGTTGTGTAGCAGACTCCATGTAAAGAAGTTCTGAATTTACATCAAGAAAGTTGTGATTCAGACTCATGGTGTTCACATATTCTCTGTGTATGCGTCTTTGAATGTTATGCTCATGAATGGTTTATTCTTTCTATCATGCAGTTTCTTTTATGCTATGTATGGATGATTTCTTGTTGAATGTTTGAAATATGAGAGAGGAAGAGTAAGGAGAATGTGTTTCAATCGTTTATCTTTCTGAGCAAGATTCCTGCAAGGAGTGCAGTTGAATTGTTCGCAAGGAGTGCGTCGACAAGGAGTTCAGAGGCATGTCTCTGAAAGCTCAGGAGAGTTAGCATTTGTTCTCATTTCCTTAGAGTGCAGTAGGGCACAGGAGTCGTGCAAGGAGTGCACAGGCCGAGGATAGTCTCAGGGTTGCGAATCTGAGCAAAATATCGAAAGACTACTACTGCAGGCGTGCGCAGAGTTGAAGTAGTTGACATTTGAAGATGTCTGAAGGTTGTGTAAGGAGTGCGCGCCAGAGTATTTTCTAAGGCTCGAAGTTGTGAGAAGCTCAGGAGGATTAAAGCCTTTGAAACCATTGAGGGGCATCGAAAGTTTGTAGTGAAAGAGGATAAGTCCAAGGAGGAGTCCTTGGTTTCCTTCGTATAAATCATCAAAGGGAAGGAATCGATGGTCAAAAATTTGCGGAGAGGATTAGCGAAATCCCTCTAGCCGTTATATCTGTCAGAGAAGCGAGGAGGTTACGGTAGCGTACAGAGTTCAATCTCAGGAGATTGTGGACCGTCAGATATTCACATAGATACCTGTCAACCATTGGACTGATCGGGAGTTACACGAAGTTTAAACGTCGTGAACGGGAGGATGAAAGTTCTGATCTGAGGCGTGACCATCGAGATTTCGAGATTCACAAAATTGGGAGTCACGAGGACGAGTGATCGAGAGTTTTCATAGTGAAAATCCTGGAATCAATCTGATCCATCCATCTTAAGGGGACATGTGGCGAATATCTAAGATCTCGGGAAAAGTCCCGAAAGGGAAGACTCCATCGAAGTTTTGGGATTCGGCAAATCAGGAGTTCTGTGAGTAAGAGATCGGGAAAATCCATGTTGGAAACCTCGTAAATGATCGGAGCCGCCCATCAGTTGGGAAACGTGGACGAGATCGGAAGCCCATCGACATTTCGATCATCGGGACTCACAAAAGAAAGTGTTTTGGCTTTGCAGTTGGCGAAAACCCGAGTGTAAATCTGAATCGTCCATCCACTTGGGACGCATGTCGAAAATATGAATAAATTCGGGGATCAACATTTCATGAGTCCTGGAGACAAAGGGGACTTGCAATTTGAAATAGCGAATTCTGATTCTCCGAAAGAGGAGAGCTCTGTGTGGGACCCAACTAACGTCATCTCGTCAAAACGAGGCATCGGGAATTTCCACGGAGAAAACCCCGAAGAGGTGAGGACTGTCCATCCTAGAGGATGTGTGGCAACAATCACGATCGTCGGGAAATTTCCCAAAAGGAAAAGTCATCCATCAGGAAATCGAGAATCAGGAAATCAGGGATTCCGAAGACAAGAGGTTTAGTGCATTTCGAAATTCGAAACCCCGAACCCTAATAAAAGGTATGACTGCATTCATATAAAGGCAAGTCACGTGACTAGGGCATAGCCAGGAGGGGCTAAAGTACAAAGGGAGCATATCGGGAAAGTGGAGATCAGGAAATCAGGAACCAAGGGGTCATGACATCGGGATTTTGAAAACCCTGAAACCTAATTGTGATTGTCTGTCGCGAACAGAGAAGGGATCGGGCCTAAATGTTGTAAGGTGTCGAAAAATCCTGTGGGTTGATTCTAAAAGAGATCCCAGTGGGAATCAAAAGAGACATTTTCATCTCGAGAGAGGAAATTGAACGATCCTTAAGACCGGGAGGTCAGGCGCGGGGCCTGCTGAGGTAGGTGCCCGGGTGGATAGGCCATCAAGTGGTATCAGAGCCCAGAAAGGTTATTTGCTTTCTATAGAAGAGAAGAAGAAAATTCATCATGCTGCCTAGAAGAAGAGATAGACAATCACCCAATCCCAAATAGGAGAGGGAAATGCTAAGAAGAAGAGGTAGGCAGATGCAAAATCCATAAATGGAAAGAGAGATGCGTGATCTACGAGCCAGACTCAAAGACATGGATACAACGCAAAGACACACAGTCAGTGTTGGGGATCTAAGTGATTCCGAAAGTGAAATAGAGGCTGAACATGAGGAAGAAGTTGTATCTGAAGATGCATCAAATGATCGTTTGATCAGAGCTATTGCAAGAATGGGTGCAAAGGCAAAAATGGACATTCCAGTTTATGAGGGAAACTTGGATGTAGAGGAGCTTCTAGACTGGATTAGAGCTCTGAACACATACTTCGACTATGAAGATGTCGAAGAAGACAAGAAAGTCAAGCATGTTGTCACAAGATTAAAGGGACATGCAACATTGTGGTGGGATGAACTACAAGCTAACAGACGTTGCAAGGGCAAGCAGAAGATCAAGAGTTGGGACAGGATGATTTTGAAGATGAAGGAAAAATTCATCCCCAGAGATTACCATATTTCTTTGTTCAGGAGGATGCAGAACCTGAGACAGAAGATGATGACAGTAAGGGAATATACTGAGGAATTCTACAGGCTGAACATCAGAGCAGGTCATCGGGAGAGCGATGATGAAAAAGTTGCCAGATACATGAATGGCTTGAGGTATGACATTCAAGATGAGATGAGCATGGTTACCATCCGAACGGTGGAAGATTCTTATCAGATGGCTCTGAAAGAAGAAGAGAAGTTGAGACGAAAGCAGGGTCAGAGAGGCCAAGGCAGAAGTCAAGCCAGGGGAAAATCAGTTGTCCAAGATAAAAATCAGAAGCCCAAGGAAGACTGGAAGAAACCTCAGACTCGACCTGAGAGGGGTGGAAGTTCACAGAGAGGACAACATACTGAGAAGAGAGGAGGATATGCTAATAATAATACTTTTCCTCGTACTAGAGGTAGAGGAAGAGGAAGAGGTGGAGTGATAAAATACTTCACATGTGGAAAGAATGGGCACAAGTCTTATGAGTTTCCTGATAAAAAGAAAGAGGGTGGAGAAACTCACATCGCCAAAGCACAGGGGATAAATGTTGAGGTGGAGGATGCTGAAGGTGGAAGATCACTGATGATGTGAAAGGTTCTTCTGACACCCAAAAAGGAAGTGGAGAGTTTAGTCCAAAGAAATAGACTTTTTAGGACTGCTTGCAAAACCAAGGATAGGGTATGCAAGGTCATTGTAGACAGTGGAAGCACGGATAATCTTTTTTCAACCGAGATGGTAGAAAAGCTGGAGCTGAAAATGATTGAACATCCGAGTCCATATAAAGTTTCATGGCTACAAAAAGGACATCATGTAAATGTCACTAAACAATGTTTAGTCAAATTTAAGATAGGAGGATATGATGATAAGATACTCTGTGATGTTATTCCTATGGATGTTTGTCATTTATTTCTGGGTAGACCATGGCAATATGACAGGAATGTGATTCATGATGGGAAGATGAACACATACACCCTAGAAAAGAATGGGATAACTCATATGTTTCTTCCAATCAAAGATAAGGAAGTGAAACCGGAAGTAAGCAACACTATACTTCTCATGAGTGGGAAGGAACTTCTTACAGAGGTTAAGAAGAAGGAGGAACTACAATTCATTGTGGTCAGGAAACCGAAGATTGTTTTGACTAGCACAAGAGTGGATGATTTACCAGAAGAAATTCAGGAACTGCTGGAAGAGTTCACTGACATAGAATTGGATGAATTACCTCGTTCATTGCCACCGATCAGAAGTGTAAGTCACCATATTGAACTCATACCAGGATCCATTTTACCAAATAAATCCACGTACAGATTGACGCCGCAAGAGAATGAATAGGTAAAAAGGCAAGTCCAGTAGTTGTTGGACAAATCCTTGGTCAGGGAGAGCTTGAGTCCGTGTGTTGTTCCAAAAGTACACAGTCCGAAGAAAGACGGAGGTTGGAGGATGTGCACTAATTCAAGAGCCATTAATAAGATAACCATCAGGTATAGATTTCCATTGCCGAGGATGGATGATCTGATGGATTTCTTGAGTGGAGCAAAGTACTTTTCAAAGATTGATTTGAAAAGCGGATATCACCAGATTCGCATGAGAGAGGGTGATGAGTGGAAGACAGCATTCAAAACAAACGAAGGGTTGTATGAATGGCTTGTTATTTCGTTTGGATTAAAAAATGTGCCAAGTACCTTCATGAGGTTGATGAATGAAGTCCTGAAGGAGTTCATCGGGAAATTTGCCATTGTGTATTTAGATGACATACTGATTTTCAGTAAAACAAGGGACGATCATCTGAAGCATTTGGCTACAGTGATGAAAATATTACAGCAAGAGAAGCTGCTCAGAAACATGAAGAAATCCTCATTCATAAAGACAGAACTCATTTACTTTGGATTTGTTATTTCTATAGACAAATTGAGGATGGATCCAGATAAGGTGGAAGTGATCAAGAATTAGCCATCACCGAAGAACATATTTGAGGTGAGAAGTTTTCACGAGTTAGCTAGTTTCTACCGAAATTTCATCAGGAATTTCAGTGTAATTAGTGCAACAATGATGGACACCGTTAAGAAAAGACATAAATATTTTCACTGGACAGAAGAGACTGAGAAGAGTTTTAATCTGATGAAGAGGAAAATTATGGAACAACCAATTATGGTGTTGCCTGATTTTCAAAAGACATTTCAAGTAAAGTGTGATGCAAGTGGGATTGCAATAGGGGCAGTCTTGAGTCAAGAAGATAGGGCAATAGCATACTTCAGCAAGAAGATGAATGAAGCGAAAGTGAAATACTCCACTTATGATAAGGATTTTTATGCTATCATACAGGCGTTGAAGAAATGGAGGCATTATTTGATCTTGAAAGAATTTTTCTTATATAGTGACAATCATGCACTGCAGTTTGTGACTCAACAGGAAAAGTTGAATCAGAGACATGTAAAATGGGTTGAATATATGCAGAATTTAACTTTTGTGATTAAACACATTTATGGTACTGTTAACAAAGTTGTTGATGCTTTGAGCAGGAAGTGTTTGTTGTTGCAGGAGTTCAAGGTCAAGACGTTGGGTTTTGATGATCTCAGGGTCATGTACGCAGATGATCCAGATTTTCAAGAGGTGTATGAGGCAACTGAGAATCCAGTTCTTAGAGACAGAAGCCAATGGGCTGAATACCTGATTCAAGAAGGATTGTTGTTTAAGGGCAATCAACTTTGTATTCCAAAGTGCTCAATGAGAGAGAATCTACTGAAGGAGAAACATAGTGGAGGATTGGTCGGACATTTCGGTCATGAAAAAACATTCACGAAGCTGAATGAGTCATATTTTTGGCCGAGAATGTGAGAAGATGTCAAGAGATTCGTGGACAGATGCAAAATTTTCCAGCATTCGAAGGGAAGGAGACAGAATGCAGGATTCTATCAACCATTTCCCATACCTGAGAGGCCGTGGGATGCAATTAGCATGGATTTCATATTGGGGTTGCCAAGAACACAAAGAGGATTTGACTCAATCTTTGTGGTGGTGGATAGATTTTCCAAGATGACACACTTCATTCCATGTCACAAAACCAGTGATGCAACTCACATTGCAAATCTGTTTTTCAAAGAGGTCATTCGACTTCACGGTTTGCCAAGGAGTATAGTTTCGGATCGAGATACGAAATTCATAGGGCATTTTTGGAGGACCTTATGGAAGAAGCTGGGAACTAACTTTTCCTGTAGTTCATATTATCATCCTCAGATGGATGGACAGACAAAAGTAGTGAACAGATGTCTGGGAGACTTGCTGAGGAGCCTGGTGATGGAACACCACAGCCAGTGGGACAATGTATTACCACAGGTAGAGTTCGCTTATAATGACTCAGTAAACATAATCACAGGGCATAGTCCATTTCAGGTTGTCTATGGTATGTAGCCGAGAGGAATTTCTGAGTTGATGGATCAAAACAGACTGCGACTAGGAGTGCTAGTGCAAAAGATTTCGCAGAAGCGATGAAGGAACTTCACAGTTAGGTGAAGGAGCGATTGCAAAATTCAAGTCAGGAGTACAAGCGTAGAGTAGATCAGCACAGGAGACATCTTCAGTTTTAGGTTGGTGACTTGATTTTGGCACATTTGAGGAAGAAAAGGTTCCCGAGAGGAACATCCAATAAACTAAATATGAAGAAAATCGGACCATGTAAGGTCTTGAAGAAATTTGGGGCAAATGCTTATGAGATTGAATTACCCGATGAGATCAGAATTTCTCCGATATTCAATGTCTTAGATTTGTACCCATACAAAGCCAAGGAAGCAGGAAAAAGTGATGAACAGTCAGAGGTCCAGTGGTAGAAGCAGATTTCAGTTGCAGAGAAGCCACAAATGGAAAGTATACTAGACAAAAGAATTGGCAAGAAGACCAGAAGGAAAGAATACTTCGAATATTTGGTCAAGTGGAAAGGCCATCCAGTTGAATATGCCAGCTGGGAGAATGAAGTAGAGATTCAGAAGCATGGACAGACCGTGCAAGAGCTCATGGATAGGAGCCCATGAAAATTTTCAAGGAAGGGAGTATGATGCAGGAGCATCATCAACATCAAGAGAGCATGGGGGAAGTGCCACACATTTTGAGCATATGTTAAATTGCTTAAAAACTTTTGAAGAGTGGATGCGCCAAAATTAACTGTGATAGTTAAGGAGAGGCGTACTTATGTATTGTAAAGGACCTTGAGTGATCTGCTCTCATCCATAGTAGGTAGAAGGCATTTATGTAAGTAGGTAGAATTGAATCTTAGATTAGACAGTTTTAGAAGGAGTGGAGGGAAAATAGATATAGACACCCTCATTGTGTATTGTAACATGATTGAAGAGCATAGGAGAGAAGCAGAGAGTTGTGTAGCAGACTCCATGTACAGAAGTTCTAAATTTACATAAAGAAATTTGTGATTCAGACTCATGGTGTTCACATATTCTCTGTGTATGCATCTTTGAATGTTATGCTCATGAATGGTTTATTCTTTCTATCATGCAGTTGCTTTTATGCTATGTATGGATGATTTCTTGTTGATTTTTTTAAATCTGAGAGAGGAAGAGTAAGGAGAATGCATTTCAATCGTTTCTCTGTCTGAGCAAGATTCCTGCAAGGAGTGCAGTTGAATTGTCCTCAAGGAGTGCATCGACAAGGAGTTCAGAGGGATGTCTCTGAAAGCTCAGGAGAGTTAGCATTTGTTCTCATTTCCTTAGAGTGTAGTAGGGAACAAGATCCGTGCAAGGAGTGCGCAGGCCGAGGAGAGTCTTAGGGTTGTGAATCTGAGAAAAATATCGAAAGACTACTGCTGCAGGCGTGCACAGAGTCGAAGTAGTTGACATTTGAAGGTGTTTGAAGGTTGTGTAAGGAGTGCGCGCCAGAGTCTTTTCTAAGGCTCGAAGTTGTGAGAAGCTCAAGAGGAGTAAAGCCTTTGAAACCATTGAGGGGCATCGGAAGTTTGTAGCGCAAGCGAATAAGTCCAGGAGGAGTCCTTGGTTTCCTTCATAGAAATCATCAAAGGGAAGGAATCGACGGTCAAAAATTTGTGGACAGGATTAGATAAATTCCGCTAGCCGTCATATCTGCTAGAGAAGCGAGGAGGTTATGGTAGCATCCAGAGTTCAATCTCAGGAGATTATGGACCACCGGATCTTCACATAGATACCCGTCAGCCATTGGATTGACCGGGAGTTGCACGAAGTTTAAACGTTGTGAACAGGAGGAGGAAAGTTCTGATCTGAGGCGTGACCATCAGGATTTCGACATTCGCGAAATTGGGAGTCACGAGGACGAGTGATCAGGAATTTTCATAGTGAAAATCCTGGAATCATTCTGAGCCATCCATCTTAAGGCTACACGTGGCGAAGATCTAAGATCTCGGGAAAAGTCCCGAAAGGGAAGACTCCATCGGAGTTTCAGGATTCGGCAAATCGGGATTTCTGTGAGCAAGAGATCGGGAAAATCCATGTTGGAAACCCCGTAAATGATCGGAGCTGCCCATCAGTTGGGACACGTGGATGAGATCGGAAGCCCATCGACATTTCGGTCATTGGGACTCACACAAGAAAGTGTTTTGGCTTTGCAGTTGGTGAAAACCCGAGGGTAAATATAAACCGTCCATCCACTTGGGATGCGTGTCGAAAATCCGAAGAAAGTCAGGGATCGACATTTCGTGAGTCCTGGAGACAGGGGACTTGTAATTCGAAATCGCGAATTTCGATTCTCCAAAAGAGGAGAGCTCTGTGTGGGACCGAGCTGACATCATCTCGTCATAACGAGGCATCGGGAATTTCCATGGAGAAAACCTTGAAGCAGTGAGGACTGTCCATCCTAGAGGACGCGTGGAGACAATCGTGATCGTTGGGAAATTTCTCAAAAGGAAAAGTCATCCATCGGGAAATCGACAATCGAGAAATCAGGGATTCTGAAGACAAGAGGTTTAGTGCATTTTGACATTCGAAACCCCGAACCCCGATAAAAGGTATGACTACGGTCATATAAAGGCAGGTCACGTGACTAGGGCATAGCTAGGAGGGGCTAAAGTACAAAGGGAGCATATCGGGAAAGCGGAGATCAGGAAATCGGGAACCAAGGGGTCATGACATCGGGATTTTGAAAACCCTGAAACCCGATTGTGACTGTCTGTCACAAACAGAGAAGGGATCGGGCCTAAATGCTGTAAGGTGTCGAAAAAGCCTGTGGGTCGATTCTAACAGAGATCCTAGTGGGAATCAAAAGAGCCATTTTTGGCTTGAGAGAGGAAATTGAACGGTCCTTAAGACCAGGAGGTCAGGCGTGGGACCTACTGAGGTAGGTGCCTGGGTGGACAGGCCATCATAGATCATGGACCAATCGGGTGTTAAGCCACAGATCAATGGTCATTAATATCGAGGATAATATGAACCATCGGATCACTCTATGTTGGAAACATATCGTGACCGTCGGATTTCCTAACTAAAATTCATACTAATGCATACTAAATAAACACACTAAGAAAAACACTTTTACCTAATGACACATTAAACCAAGTAGATATTAACTAACTCTTAAGTCTCTAAATATCCTAACATCCCCCCTTAAGAACATTTTGGGATAGGATTGAAGCATTTACAATAGTGATACAATATGATAAGGAAGGAGGAATTAGAGCCTATCACCCCTTGATGACAACTTCCTGAACTCCTAACATAGATCGAAGTTTGGAAAACTTCACTTCTGTAAGAATCTTTGTGAAATTTATGCAACATGATATTCTATAGGGGAAAAGAGCACTTAAATAACTTGGTCATGAATGAGATTTATGATGAAGTGCATGCATACCTCGATTTGTTTTCTATGTTGATGTTCAACTGGGTCTTTGGTGAGCTTGATGGCACTCTGATTGTCACACCAAAGGCTGTTCGGATGCTTCTGTTAGAATCTAAACTCTGAAAGGATATATCGAAGCCACAAGGCTTCCTAACTTACATTTACCATCACTTAGTACTCTGCTTATGTTGAAGAAAGTGCAATATTGTGTTGTTTCTTACAGGCCAAAGTGAAAGGTCTTGAACCAAGGCTGAAAACATAACCTACAATAGAATTTCAATCATTAGGGTCGTCAACCCAATCTGAATCAGTGAAACCAACCAATAAAGGAGTCCCCCTTGAACTATAATATATCGTGAATTGAATTGTACCATGGATATAGTGAAATATCCTTTTAGATGTTTTCCAATGGCTTTAATGGGGTCCATGAAACAAGACCAACAACAAAGGAAATATCATGATGGGTATGAGTCAAGTATAAGAGGCTACCAACTAACTAATGGTATAAGGTGGCATCAACTTCAGGAGAAGTATAGGTGGAAGCAAGATTGACTCTAGACTGGAAGGGAGAAGGGGATGGTTCACAATCTTCCATGTGAAAGTGATTAAGAAGGTCACAACCATACTTAGACTTGGAAATAAAAATTCCTTCATTGGTTTGCAAAACTTGGAGGCCAAGGAAATAGTGTAAAAATCCTAAGTCTGTCATTTCAAATTTATTCTTAAGGCTAGTTTCCACAAGTTTTAAAAATTTTGA